>BRZM01002073.1:16897-29482 GCA_033238685.1 Lates japonicus
CAAAGCACATGGCCATAGGGATCCCTTCCAAAACCTCAGAAGTGTCTCCATGTTTGACAGCATGCCAGTCTTTGAATAAAGGGAAATGCTGAGTCTCCCTTTAATAGATCTATATTCATTTTCAAACAGTTGATTAGCCAGCAATGTTTATTCAGGGCCTATTACATATTTATGATGGTAAATTACTGGAATATTTACAATCCAATGAATTTCAAGGAGATGGAGGCTGCGCTGGAGGAGAGAGACGCTTAAGCGCTCATCCCTGTAGCCTGCACTTCCTCTCCTGCCTCCTTCTCTTTCTCCCCACTCTTTCTTCCACCTGCAACCTCTCCTCTGGTCTACTTTCCTCACATATCGTACCAGTCCGCAATGAATTGGGTACCAAACAGTCTGTAGCTGTGTTCACCTTACAGCTGTGCTGATATTTTAGAAAGTGTGTTGTTTGTTGTCTAAACAGATTATTTATCTTGCAGTTTCCAGGTAAATATCAGTAGTGGTTTTCACTTTAAAATGGGAGATACAGAGTGTGCAGTGATGGATGTCTGAGCTGAGGAGGCATTTGTCTCCGGTCCGCAGCATGGTTCAAACGTCCGGATCCTGACAAACACCTCTCCTAACCAGCCAGCACCAGAAACGCCCACATCAATATTTTGATTTTGGCAAATTTAAAGTATGATTAATTAAAGTTTCACTGGATTCTCATCTTCATAAGGAGCAGGAGTGACAGAGGCCGAACTCTCCCTTGTTTCGCCTCTGTCACCTCTCCGGCACCGGCTCCTCAGTCTCCACCCCAAATAATTCATCATCCAACCACCATTGTTCATTCTAGTGTCGAGACAAATGTCCGCTGGTTTAGTCATCTGAGGTCGAAAGCATGACCTGCCGAGACGGCACACACACACCACATATTCACTGTTGAGTCATACATATCTATAAATACACAGGAAGATTAAATACTATCAAAGTGACAGTAGATGTTTGACCAAATTGAAACTTATAATTCCTAAGACCAGGAGTGTTCAAAATGAAAAGAAACCAAACAAACACTCACAACATCAATATTGGGACACAGACTATTATTATAAAAGAAAGAGATTTGGAAAACTGGCAGTTAACATGTCTAAGAGAATATATTATTCTTTGTCAAATATAACTCTGTAGATGTAATGTATTTTTTAATTTGCTGTTTGCCTCTACAGACGAATAGATCACTCTACTCATTTAACACAGTTTAACGCTGAGCCTTTTTTTGTTTTTTAATGGCATGCCATTGTAAGAGAGTCCTGTAATAGAACACAGACTGTGTGTCTGATCTCCCAGCTGTAACACTCAGGTTTGGTTAGCTTATCTAAAGGGCCTGTCTCCGCCTTAAAGCCTGTGTGGAGGCAGCCTTAATAGGGGGAAATGTCTTGGACAAGTGATTTGAAGATATTTTGCTGCTTCATTCCTTTGGAGCGCTCTGCAGGTGATGCTGCGAATGTCTCCTTCGTTTGATGTCGAACAACACAGATCCGCTATTGAGTGATAGCTTCAAATGCAGAAAGAGTGAGACCCTACGTGCTGCTCCCCCTACTTGAGCTACATCAGAGGAAACTGACATCTATTATGGTAAAGAAAAGACAAGTGTTTGAAAAATTCAAGTACGCACACTGTCAGGTTTACAGAGTGATTTTGTTCACTCTCTTTTTTGTTAACAAGGTGGTTTTAAGCCAAGCATGTCTATATGAACTCTGTTGGATAGAGCATGAAAGGATGCTGCTAGCCCATCATGGTAATATTTTAGCCCCCTAAAAAGTCATCACAAGTCCCTTGTGTCCTTCTAACAAGAGGAGATTAAACCCTGAGACTATGAGCTTAAATTCAAGCAGCTTTATCAGCTCACTCTCCGTCCAACTTTTTGTCACCAAGGCTCCAGCAGTCACTATCTGATCTTATTGGCTGGACACTAGACAAAGTGTTGTGTCATCTAATCACACATTCTTAGTTTCTACCTCACAATTTTGTTTGAAGTGCGTTGTCACAATGAAACCTAACAAAAACTTTTTTTTTGTATTTTCTTTTTTCTTTCACTTTCACTTCACTCTTTGACATTTTTATTTGTTTGCATATAAGAGACACATTTTAATTTTATGAGTTGTCCTGATTCTTTTGAAAATGATCTAGCATCTTAATGTATATACACTAACTTTAAACTGACCATGGGTGCGTGTTTGCATCTTTTCACTGAAAAGAAATTCAGTCAAGTAGGTACATTACATTGCCAGTTATAAACTGTAAAGACAGCAATACTTTGGAAAGCCTTTATTTGTAGTAAGCTCCTCTCTTATTTCTGTTGGTGTTTGAGTTGAATCAGTTGATGGCAGCAGCCAAAAGCGCTCCATGTGGAGTTGATGAATGTTTGGCATCGTGCCCAAGGAGGTCAGACCTTATAATTTAGTGTTCAGAATTAGTGGTTGTGCAGCAATATCACGGAAATGCATTAATGGATATCTTTTATGGATTAGGCCTGCTGCTGTTAACTTTACCAGCATGTTGCTACCTGATCAGTCTAGTGTGGTGACAAGTTATTAAACTGATGACAGTGGGGTGAACAGAACTTGTGGTGGGGGAGAAGAAACTGATAATAAAAGTGTCAGATAGTGAGGGGAAAGCAAATTAGCATCATCCTATAAGATGGAAGCCTGAGTCTATTTTAGATTTTACAACACTGGTGGGACAAACAAACTCTGGAAACAGTACCGTCTAATAATGAAAATAAAGTGCATTGAAAACAATATGAACATGAATGACACCTCATTATTACACTGCGGTGGGAATGGTTGAAAGTAAGAAAGCCCCAGCTGTTTACTCCTTCTTGATGAAAGCTTCAACTACATACCTAATTTTTACTATGACAAAGAGGAGAGGTTTACCCCTGAAGCTTGTAGTGTAGATACCACTTATACCTCAGCACATGAAATCTAATAGCCTTGTTGAAATGTGCCGCAGGGGACTCACATGCACAGCAAACGCATGTCTGAAGTCTGATGAATAGCAGAGGTGGATGAGGAGACATTAACTGTAAGTGTCCTGGGTACTGTAAAAAGACAAACAGCTTTAGTTATCAGACTGGCAGTAACACATTATCACGACACACGTAAGTCTGCAGGAAGTAAATAAAACAGTCAAGCTTAGAGAGAGGGAGATAGAGTTAGAGAAGGAGGATATAGAGAGATGGATGAGGCGAGAGGAGTCAAGGGGGTGGGATGCACAAAGAGCGAGGGAAGGGGACAGGCAGCAAGTGTCAGGCGGAGAGCTGAAGGATCACCCTGGGCCTAGTAATCATGCCCTGTAGGGCTCAACGTCAAGCAGCTCTAGTGTGAGATGAGCGATCACACCTACCTGCCCCCTGTTTGTCCCTCTCTCTCTCTCTTTCTCTCTCTCTCCTCTCTCATACCACAATAACACCATGTGTAGCAAGTGCAATATCTGCCCCACTTCATGAAATAAATTGGCCACCTACCAAAGACAGCAAGAGTCAGATTACCTCCGGTGAGAAGTCAGCTATCGCAATTATTGTTACAGAATGTGTGGAGAATCTGTTCAAATATGTCATTCCAAAACATGGCCTCAGCCTGCGTGCCCCCTTAATTGTAAGATATTTATTAACAATTATGAATTAATTGAAGAAAATATTTGGTTCATATATGTCAGTGTAATTTAGGCAGGGAAATGTGATGAGTTCTCGGTTTTTATTAGAATATCATTAACCCGCTTGTAATTAACCTCGTTCAAAAATTAAGCACATGTTATTATCAAACCAAGCAAATAATTGAAGCAGCAGCCTAATTTATAATTTGACAATTTCCTGCCTCTTTTTTCTCCCTCTTTCATGTACTCCTTTAATAAAAAAAGAGGAAATGGAGAGAAACATTTAACAGCAGCCACTTTAATGAACATGTAGCATGGTGAAAAGGGGAGGCAGAATCATCTTACATTAATGGCATCTGTGGTCTGTCCTCTTAAACCGGACTGTGTCACCCCCACAGAGACCACACCACCACCACCCCCTCCAAGTCAGGGAGGTGGTGTGTGAAGCAGGGCCTCCTACTTTCTCCAAGACACAGACAGAGGCCACGGGGGAATGGTATAGAGATTCAGCCCTGGTGGATAACACAACCAAGCTTATGTATAGGTTACGCAGACCAGCTAAGCAAGGTCCTGATGTCAAGGCTCACCTACAGAAAAGAGGAGGAAAGGAGGTGTAGTGGATATGTGTGGTGAGAGGGTGGATGTTAGATGAAAAATGTTTCATGGAATGGTATTTTTAGACCGTCCATTGAGACAATGCTGTTGCCTACTTGGATATGTTTCATCTCAAGTATGTTGTGCCAGCTAATGCAGAGCTTTACCATACAAGTCCAGTGCATGCAATGGCATTCATTCCAGACTGTCATTCCATTTCAGAGTTACAAATATAATATTACAGTATCATCATTATTGATGCATTTGGGGTGTACATCACTTTAATGTTGCAGCTGGTAAGGTGAAGCTAATTCAAGCTAGTTTACAACTGCTGGGTTGCTCTTGAATTTCCCCCTGGAGTCAAAGTTTTTACCTGTGATTACACATCATCTTTTTTTGTTAATTTGTTGATTGTATTCTGTAATGATTGATCTGAATCTGCAAAGTAACTTGGAACTAAAGTCATCAAGTAAATGTAGTAAAGGTAAAAAGTACAATATTTGCCTCTGAATTAGGATTAGAAGTCTAAAGTAGCAGAAAATAGAAACATACAAGTACAATAAATGTACTCAGTTACTCTTCGACCACTGATGTAATCTATGTTGGCTTGACCCCTACGTGTTCCCCCCTCAGCTGTGAGACATCAATGAATCCCATTCCTCAGAGAGTGGGAGTGGCTGCCCGCCAATTCTGCCTCATCATTGACCTCAATGGACCGCCACCACAAGTCTTCGGGACAGACGTTTAACTGCCATACAAAACTCCATGGCTCACTGACTATTCAATCACTCATATGACAGTTAACGGCCCACGGTGGCTAATGATTTCCTGTCATGTTCAGGCCATGCCGCGGAACCGGAGGATTAAATATCGGCTGACGATGGACACATCAACTACTACAATGGCCCCTGTTCATCAGACAACCCCCCATTCTCCCCTGTTACACCTCTGAAGGAAAGTGAAGTATGGGGCCACCTTGGGCTGCTCATGTAGGGCCACTTTGTTATCACCCCTCTGTCTGCAAGTAAGCTGTTAATGCGGTATGCTCCATGGCTTTTGGGAAATTTTGCCAAGTTCTCAATTATCTTAATATTGACTGAAAGAATGCCAGGATACTCTTTCCAGAGACTTCTTTTGGTTTGGTGAGAAAAGTTTGGAAAACATATGTATCTGGTGGCTGAATTAAAAGTCCTCACTCCGTATACCACCCTCAAAATCTGGAAGTTTGCTCACTCCTTCTTGTTTCTTCCATTAGGGATATTCCCTTCCTACAATTTCTCTTCAAATTCACAAGAAAAAATATTCTGAACTTTTTTTTGCTTATGTTGCAGTTGTACCATTCTCTACTGGAATGTCACTTGTGTCTCTGTGTGTACACAGAGATTTTCAAGTCTCAGGCCACTAGCTCTCTTGCTCTGCAGGCCCAACTCGCTTCCTAGAAGCCCCTGTTCAGTCCCTGTGTTGTGTCTGAACATGTATCTTGTATTCATCCCGGCTCCTTCCATGGCTCTCTCCTCTACACATCAACATTGTTTGCCGGATGGGCATCTCTGGCCGGAGTTGTGTAGAAACTTTGGAGTATTTATTATTCAAAGGCCTTGTTCCCTATGCTGTTTTAGTAAGGGGGGGAGCAAAGGTGTGTGTTTGGTAGAGAGAGATGCAGGGCTGACAGTGTCAGTGACAGGGAGAGCTTCAGAATCCCACAGTCGACTTCCCCCCTATTATTTGTTCTAGTCCAGGAAGGCACAGGCAAGATCACACAGGAGCAGAGCTGTGTGTGTGTGTGTTTGTGTGTGGGTGCACGCTTGAGTGTGTGCCATTGCCTGGTGTCTGTGTGTTGCACATATATGTATGTATATGTGTGCACTTTGCATGAGGTGGCATACTGCTGAATTTTAGTTATGCTGTGGTAGGGGGTGTGTGTGTGTATTTTTAGTTGGGTGAGGGGCCAAATGATTGCAGGTTGACTTTATGGTGTAGATTGTGTGTAGAGAAGCTTTCACTTACCTGTCATACCGTGGTTTGTTATTACCGGCCTTGGCAGGTTAGTCTTGAGAAAGCAGCTTTTATTGAGCTGGACTGAAAGTTTATTCACAAAAAATCAATTTCATTGATCCGCTCAATTCATTTGTGGTTTACACATATCTGTATTTACCCAAAACACTGCATTTAATCAATGAAATTAATCACACTCTCATGTTGTCTCTTCCTCACACAACCTCATAGACAAACACACACTGACAAACCACACACTCTTTCCCATTGCAAACAGTCATAATGAACAGCACCAAATGTCTACAGCCTTCAGTCCTCCCTCTCTCCCACTAGACAACCCAACTTTGCACACTTTACATACAATATTCATGCCATGTCTGAGAATAAGGATTCACGGTCTGGTCATCTGAAAAAACCCTGGCAATCACTGATTGTCTCTTGTCCTTATGAAAGAGAATAATTCTTTAACATGCGCCAAGACTGTTCAAAAACAGCCTTTTTTGATGAGTGACACTTCCCGTCCTCCGGATGCTTTTTATGTGTCGAACTCATTAATAAAGCAGCACCCCGGAGAGCGAGACAGGGGAGACATGAAGTGTGCGAGTGTGTGCGTGTGTATGTGTAACTTTTAGTGTTTGAATTGTCAGGTGCGATTTTGGGACTCTGATCTTCACACAACAAGGTTCAGTCACACTAGTTGTAGTGCTATTTATCGTTTTCTTCTCTGACAATCTACCAGTTTTCTTTCTGAGCAAAGCGGTGGGCTTTTTTTTTTTGTCAAACACTGAATATTAAAAGAGTCAAAAGTAAGAAGTGGTATTCCCTGCAGTGAGGTGTGTTACCCGCAAAAGAATGAGGGGGAGTGAGAATTCTAAATTACTGTAGATGTGCTCTATCAGAAAATAATTCTGTTATATTTTTTTCCCTCAAATGTCATCTGCAGCTCACTATATCTGTTAGCATCTTTTGTTCTGGATTTTTCTGTCAAATAGTCACTGCAGCTTGCACTGTGGTTCATTCTCCCACAAATACAAAAGAACATCACTGCAAATTTGCTTATCAATGTGTTCTTTCAACATCTGTCTCGTTGCTTTGTTATAATTTTCAAGAATCAAATATGTGTGGTTGTATTAAAGCATTTAAATGGTAATCTTCCAGCGCCTTTGTGTCTGCATTGCTGCTGTGTGCGTGCTTGCGCGGTAGACTCAGCTGTTCGGTTGTGTTTAGGCTTCTCAGGCATCTGTATTAAAGCTTAATGCACTTCCATTCTAATAAGGTGTGCGGGTTTTGATGAATGCAATGAGTGCATGTTTTGAAGTTGTACAATATGCACAGCAGCATCTTATCTATGTAATGCAAGAGTGTTTATGAAGCCTTGAAGAATGTTTTCTAAGTGAGCTCCTCTGTGCAGAATGCATTTTAAGTGGCTACAATACATACACACAAACACATGCACGCTAACACAGACACACATGCCGTCACGCACAGTAATTTAGAACCGTAGGCTTTTAGTCAGCATATTAAATGTGTCAACTCATAAAGTAAAATGCTGTAAATGCTTTCAATATTCATGTTTTCGTATTTGTCAACCAACATTTCATAACAAATTCATGAAAAAAGCCTCTCAAACTGCATGCTGGGAGAAGGCTTTGTGCAGTGCATACATTTTTGAAAAGACACCATCCATTTAGAGCTCATCATCATCAGAGATTTGCATCGCAAGCCTTTGAAAAATAAAGATAAATATTTTGTATCATGCATTTTTTAAACACTACACCAATAAAACATAATTCCTAAGATCAGACTTACGCTGGGAGTAATTTCTTGTTTTTTAGAAGAGCAACGCTAATGGACTTTTATGTCACTTTGTTTAGTGAATAATTAACACTTATACAATATGTACAATCAAAGAATTGTATTATTGATCATTACAGTTGTTTTTCAAACACTCCTCAGCAGCAGCTTGTTGTGAATAAATAACAGGCTGCCTCAGTGGGCAATTGCACGTGCTACACTGTTTAGCAAGCACTCTTAGGACACATACTAGGAGCAACTTACTGTACCACTGTACTTCACTGAATATTTGCTTTTCACTCTGCTGTTTAGCATGTGATTTGACAAAAAGCAAAACACCTGCCAGTAGCATATAAAGAATAACTGGTCCTGGTCTTGCTGGTGAAATAGCTAGTAGATAGATTTGTTTATAGCATATGGTCAGCCATCGTGATTGAAACTGACCTCTCTACATCACTCCTCTTACTTGTCTTTAACCCCACCCCCACCCCTCTCTTTTTCCATCTATTGCTTCACCCCACCTGTGTCTCATTCCCAACATTCCCCAGCTTTTAGAAAAGGGTTCACGGTGACAAGATAACCCAACAGTTGGAAGGCAATCCCTATCCCACAAAGCACATTTCACAAGCATGTCTACTGGCACACACAGTAATGTATAAACAGCTTTGTAGATCCAAAATAAGTTCACACCCGCATTTCTAGACGTCGGAGGTTCAGGAGAGAGGAACAAAGCAGGTGTGTTGTTATTTTGTCTGCTTTACTTATGGTGAACCACCACATTTGTGAATTCACCACTAGAATCTCTTGTGCCACAGAGATCCTGAAACCCAGGGTATTTACATTATCAATTATTGTGAATATTTATGTCTGTGGTGAAAATGGGTCCAAGGGAACACCCTCACAGCAGGAAACCACAGTTAATTTGTATTTGAGAGCAAGCAGGAGAGGCTCTCATAGCTAGAAATAAACTCTGCCTTTTCTCACATCTCTACAACCGACACCATCATACAGACAGTATTCACGTAAAGCACATAAGGCAATCACACATACCATTGAACGCAACACTTTAAATAACTTCTATATGTGTATTTTTTTCAGACTGACAGTAAGCTGTGCCTCCGTGAACACCGCAGTCATCCCAGCAACACTGTACACATATTACTGCTGCTCTCTCTCTCCATTTCACTGCAGTATTCATCTGTGAAGTGGATAGAGTTGCCATTAGAAGAGACAATGCAGTTGCAGAAACATATCACTCTGCCTTGATAAGAGGGGAGCCAAATAGGGAGGAGCTTTAAGCTTGTTGGGAGCCATCTCGCCAAGAGGGAGACCTAGGGTTCTATTTTTCTGCACAGTTAACCTTTTTCATTAAACCACATTGCATGAAGGTTGCCGCATCTCCATTGTTGTTTAATTAGCTAGCTAATGTTGTTACCTCGGTGCTGCAAACCCTTCATTTGTCTTGCTTAAGGAGCTTCTTCCACATAGGGAAATTGAGCTTGTTATTTATTGTAAGAGGAGAGTATGCAGCACTTGTATATTGGTTAAATCTTTAATAGTTCACCTCTACTGTTGCAGTGTACATGCATCTTCATTCCAGCTCCTCTGTTAGTCATGTACAGTAAGGCGTGTACCAAAATTTGTGTTTGTTTTAAAGGTCAAACATAGTCCCATAAGCCTCCTGTATTTACATGACTTCAGTTAGTGTTGTGAAGGCCGAGCTGCAGCAGGGGCAGGCGGTGATGAAAAAATCACACGTGAAGTTGCAGACAATTATTGATCCTGACGATATTCTCCAGCATCAACCTTTACAGACCAGCGAACGGATATGAAGTCCCTTATTGAATGTGTAACTTATGTTCTTCTGGTGACAAGCCCAATCAATGGTCCCCTCCTCACTCTCATTAGGGCAAGAGCCCAAGACCATCTTTTTAGCCTGGAAATCTATCTGCTCATGTTCCTGGATGGCCAGAAGGACCACCAGGCCTAATGCAGCAGCACACCGCAGAAGATTTAACAAAACATTCGATCATTGATGTTTTGATCTTGGTCAGATTGTGTTTAAACAAACAACACAGAACACTATGAGGAGGGTATTTTGAGGACACAATTTAATTGTCCAAATTTTTCTTAAAAGCCATGGGAGACAATTTCTTTTAATGTTCACATAGTAAGGAAGCAAGACTTTAGTCTCCTAATCTTTTTTCCTTATGATGTTTGTAGAGCGCGTGCATTAATCATTCCCCGTATCTGTTCATTCTCGACATCACCTGAAAAGTCTTTGCACTCATAGAAAATAACTTCTTTCCTGACTCAGTTTGATACATTATCTCATTAAAACAAAGAAAACCTCTTTATCTCGATAATCTAATTAGCACCGCCAGATGGTTTAATAAGTGATATCGGCGCCCGCCAGCCCCAAACGCCTGGAGGAGAACCGTGGAGGAGGCTCCTCCACTCTCCTCACTCAATAGCTCTCCAGGGTTCACATTATTGCTTCCTCTGCCTGGTGCGAATCACCCAACCCAGAGCTTAGGAGTGATGAATGCATCCAGGAGAGAGACATGCTCAAAGTGAATCAAATAGGCAGAGATGTTGGATAATAAGTTGGGAAATGTTTTAAACCAAATAATGGCAGATAACTGACTCTACCTTTTAGTTCTGTAAGGAGTGAGAAACATTTCAGATTAGGCTTTAAATCTTTCTGAGATATATCATCAGTCTGTTCAGTGTGTTTAATTGTTGCTTCTGTGCAACATTAAAATTAGTTCTAAGACAGTCTGTGCTAGGTTATGTGAATTTTACATCATGAAAGCACAAAAAGACTTGCATAAAGCAGTTCTGTCTCACCCTGCAGCAGGGAGTCCGTGGTCCTCTAACTTCGTTGTTAATCGACAGGGCACCCAAGTAAATAGAAACAGGCTATCAGTATCATTAAGGAGGAAAAGTTCTATGTCCAGATTGCTATTAGAGGAGTCTTAGTCGCCTGGTTTCTCCGGGTTCTGACACTTTCTCTCTCTCGTACGAGCGGATGCCGCAGCCGACATGAATGCCAAGGAAGTCCGTAGCAAGACATCCTCAGCCAGGCCCTGCACCGCAACGAAAACACGCCGAGCAGAAAGAGGCTGGCCAAGCCAAGCAGCCAGACAGGAGCCAGTCGCCATAGCCCTCAGAGCCAGTAGCAGTGAGAGAGACATGCTTCAATTAATCTCCACCTTGTGCAGGGCTTTTCCCAAGGCCAGTGAGAGGAAACAATAACAGACTGGATTTAGAATAAAAGATGCACACTACAAAGAAGGGGTGAGTGGGGGGAGAAGATGAGATAAGGGCCCCATTTAGATTGACGGCTGAAATTCGTGAAGGTCACGCGGTCTGTGAAGCGCCACCGGGCAACTGCTGTGGCAAAAAAAAAACAGTCCAGCCAAGCCTGACTCAGGTTCTGCAGACTTCACCACTAGCTCTTTTCTGTTACTTTTCTCTGGCTGCCTTTTTTTCTCTATCTGTTCTTGAGGCTCACAAATGGGGAAGCTCTAAATACATGTCACAGGATGATAGTAGAAACCTCTTGCAGTGAGAAAATAATGATGTTTTTTGTGCCCACTGAATATCAGCAGACCCAGTGTGAGTCGTATTGATAAGACTGCCTCAGTATGTTGCTTTGTCAGATCATACATGGAGCAAAAGTGTCTTGTAGGACAAAAGATTTTTACATCTACTTGGCATTTTCAGTCTATCTTTGATTTCCATCTTCCAAGCACCTGGGCCTGTTTTTATACAGACACAGACAAGTGCACTAAAATCATGAACGCTAATGAAGTGATATTTGTTTAACTAACCTGTGTTGCGCTGCTTTTCATGGAAAAAATGGATTATTTCTCCATCAACAACATTTGAGGATCACGATGAGCCCAAGTAAGGGCCTTAGGTAAAGAAAGTGTCTGCGCCTGCACCAATTCAAAATCATCGCCATATATGCAGACCACGCTAACGCTGTGAACTGAAACAATATCTGATCTGTCATGGATTAATTAGCACATGTGCGGGCCGTGTATTCCTAAACAAGACCCACACAGCACACCAGGTAAGAGCTCCAATAGATGAGTACCAAACCTCCCATGGAGTTCAGCACGAATAAAAAGTCAAACATAATGGCCTCAGCTAATAAGATAAACGTTTTTTCCTTCTCCTTAGTATATAACATCTGACACAACAGAACAGGTCTTATGCAGTAGCTCTTTACTCATTTGACTCCTCTGTATTTTCAGCAGCAGGTTTGCAGATGCAATCTGACAGTTTAAAGGAATCAGAGTCAAATCAAGATCATACTATAATAACCCTCACACAACCTCAGTCTTTTGTTTCAGGTAACTTTTTAGCATTAACTGTTTCGTACTTCAGTTGACTAGTAGCTTCAAAGATATTCAATATCCACGATACAGTATACCCATTACATCAAGACATGTGTGCACACGTGTGTCACCCATGTGCAGGCGATATGCTGTGGTTCCATGTAGTGCCAATGGTGCTGAGTACAGATCACACACAGAGGTCCACAAAACTTTCGACCCTCAG
>BRZM01002073.1:59096-128781 GCA_033238685.1 Lates japonicus
GGAAAAGAGCCTGGTAAACATTGCTCCCAGGAGAATACACACACACCGAGCAGGTACGCTTCTCTTTTCTCTACATATCTCTTCCTCCCAATCTGCAATTATTTCAGTTAAATGAAAACAAACATACCTGTGCTAAGCATAGTACTTTTAAGCCCTCTGCATATTCTACTGATGTCTGGATAAAGAGGATGTTTTCCCTCCATCAGTGTGTTTGTCCTAGCTCCGTCAGAAGGGAATGCTCTGGCGGCTTCCTCTCAAGGGCCAGGGTCAGCCAAACGGAAGGGTGCCTGGCGATCACAGTGCAGAAGACACAAACACACACACTGTAGCCATGGTCCTGGTAGTACTTTGCACCGTGCACAAAAAACACACATATACAGGTAAAAGGCACATGCATTCACACATGCATGGTGGGGGCGTGAGCGCTTTTTAGGGTGCATGCACAAACTTCAAGGCCTCAGAGAGTGAGAGAGGCTAGAGGTTGGATGTTATTTATTCATCAATCTTTCAGGCAACAAGCGGGCTGTAAGCTTTACAGAGACACAGGCCTCAGTGAGCCTCACCCTGGGAATATAAGTGGTCCCCACACGGCACTTTTACATGTGGGGCGCCTGCACAAACACCTTCGCTCCCGGGGTGTCAATTGCTAAGCACTGGCTAAGACAGACAACCTCCTGGGACTGGAGGCAAGCAAGCCCCGTGGAAAGCCAGGGTCTTGACGATCTAGCCTGCGTATGTAAACCACCATTACACCCTCACAAAAGAACAGCAGACTGATTCTGAAGCATGATAGTGATTTTTGTACTCATACCCATTATTGAATATTAATTGAATCAGGCGGGCAGGATGGGATGGGAGGAGGGCAGGCGAGGAAACAATAGTCCCAAGAAAAAAAGAGTATAACGGAAGGAATGGGATCTGGCATCCCTGTGTAAAAAATAGCATCCCCTGCAAACATTTGCTTTCTTCTTTAGTTGCAGCTTGAGCAGTACATGAGCTGCTGCCCAGCCCCCTATGGAGCCGATGGCAGCATTTACGCAAACCCTGAAGCAGGAAGTTACAATATTGCGACACCTTTCTACAGGTTCCGTGCATTATCTATAATGGTGAGGCACGTGGCTGTGGCGATCAGCAACATCTGTGGGGTGTGAAGGGAGAGTCTTTAGGGTCTCATGGAGCGCGGTATGACTTTCAGTCTTCAGCTGCTTCTTCTTACACACTATTCTTGCTTATTCATCTTATAATTATATCACTTTTACCTCACTTGTATGTGTGTATACTGCAGTTTGTGTGTTGGCGTGCTGAGAATCATCAGCAGTAGGCCCTGCAGCAGGCCCATGCTGGGCCAGAGGACTCTGGTGAGTCAGATCTCTGGGACCTGCTCAAGCAGATGTTCACTATCCCTCAGGTGTGTTTGGCATTGCTTGCCTCCTTCTGCAGCATCCACACTGAATGCATATTTGTGCCTTGTGCATGTTTGCACTCTATTCAAGCACATGCGGTGGTGATACGTTCACGTTTCTCCGCTAAGCACCCTCTCTCATGGCTCTGGGCAGACACCTGCTGACAATCTTTGGCGACAATCCACACAGAGAGAATGACGAGGGCCAGGAGGAGGAGGAGAAAAGGATTTCATGGATCTTTGTTTTTCTTTAATGACGCCACCTGTGCCCGTGTTAAGAGATCATCGCGTTATCCACTCTGGAAGCCTCGTTTGGCTTTGATTGTATCCTTAATCCACAGCTGAGCCCTTAAAATAAATGATACATTAGCAGGAGGGGAGGCACACATCAAACACCTCACACACACACACAGGAGACTATCTCATGGCACACATGGTGGAATCCTGTTTACCATTTCTGAAAAAAAAACAAATGGTCTCACTCCATAGCATGCTACCTAGGAGGCCTTACTCTTTCCATTATTCTCTCATCTCTCCGCCTCGTTCAGCTTTTCACTTCTCACCTTAATATTACTCTGGGTGTATGGTAATAGATCTGGCTACAAGTATATGTACTTGAGTCTCGGACGGCAGATCGCTGTGTCTGTGGCCAATATCTGTGCGCAGGTGTTAGGGCGGTGCTCAGTCCCAGGCAATGAGGAGGTGATTTGTAACCAGGGAGCCTCTACAATGCTCACTTCAAAAACTACCAGGATGCCACTCTTCACTCACTCTGGTCTGACCCAAATCAAGCGGGTGAGTTCCTGCTTTGCGCAGCATTAGCCCACCATTTTACCTCATCCTCCCTCCTTTGTTATGTCCTTTAGTTGTGTACCTAATTAGACCTTTGGGTTTTGGCTCATTTCTTGTCTAATTTATTTGGCGCATTCACCAAGGTACATGCACTTTTGTCCTCTCTCGTCAAATAAATGCTGGATTTACTTTTTATAAAGTAGGTGGGTTTCATGTTTTTTTCATATTTCTTCTACGCTCAGAGAGGAGATTATTCCATGAGATAAAAGACAGTTTTGTTTTTGTCTATACCTGTATTTCAAATCAGCCCTCTTCACTTTTAAATTCTGTTTTTAACTGTGCCGTGCAAATGAAAACAACTTTTCTCCTGACACCAGACAAGCTACACTCCTACCACAATATATCACATCTTTTCTGAAGTTCACAGTAGTTCTTTGACAGGTAGAAAACTTCTAAATTTAATACATTCATTGAATGTACCCTCAATACTCTGAAGACTGATCAAATTGGGCAGTTTTATTTATTACCTCTATGATAAAAGCCTCCATTGGAGATGTTTTCTCTCTTAAAGGAGGGTGGGGGGCGACAGCATCCCACTACTGCAATTTTACAAACAAGTCAAATCAATTAGCTAGCAATCAGGCTAAAGAAAGCACCATTGTTTCCAGATGAGAAGTTAACCGTGCATGAGAGGAAATGTATGAATTGTGAAATATTGATGGTGTTTGTGTAAAATACCTTTGCTTATGTCTCTTTTAAAGTGTTTGAGATTCTAGTATGAGGCCTTTGGACTCTCCTGCAGTTTTAGGTTTGTTAGCATTTAATGCAGGAGGGCGGGAGAAGTGATGAGCAAATAAGCAAGGCCTGCAGAGATTTTCGTCGGGCTCTGGTGCTAATGAGCTTCTTCCTCTGGTTCTAGATGATATTTTCATAACACTGACACTGAAACATGAGACATAGGAAACATGTTTATTCCAGCTAATATTAGCATCTGTGTCAGGCCATGGCCAATGAAAGATTTCTCCCTATAAAGCTGATTAACAGAATTAAATTAGATCTCAGTTCTGCTAATTCCTTGTTGTGCCATTGAGTGCTGTATAATATGGCAGGGCACCACAGCTCACTAATGACTTGAAAACTCAAACAACAAAGTCAGATGGAAAAGTCAGACAACTATGTCATGAGACAATTCTAAGAAAAAAAAATGAAATAGTACTTCCAGCTGCTCAGCTGACTAACACACTGTGCAATTTGAATTAATAGCATACTGTTTATATTTGGAAAGACAAGTTTTGTTGGAACCTTTCACCTTCTAAAAGCCACTGGCACAGTTTGACGCCTTTCCTCTCAGCTGGAACAGCGGGTCGAGCCTGATTAAAAAGCACAGACATTACGTTGGCTGTGTCTTCCTGGGAGAGTAGGAGCTAACTGGAGCCGGCCCGGGACCTCAGAAATAAAAGATTTGGATCGGGCGTTGGTAGATGAAGATAGTGTAGTACAGGCATCCCAGATCTCAAGCAGTAGATGTAGAGTGGGCCCAGAGCTTGTGGGGTGTGATAAGACAGGTCCTGTGTGTTGGCAGGCAAAGCATGGTGGATGATGGAGAGGGGTGGGGTCACTCTGTGCTGATCCACAAAATCACATGAAATAGGACCAGGGTAAGTCACCTTTCGTGACATCTCCTGTCATGGTACCAAAATAAATGTATGCCATTTGACACAGAGAAGTGGTTGTTCTGTGCATTACTAATGTGATTATGATTCCGGTGTGCTTTTTTTTTTTTTTTGCTGCTGTTATTAAAATCATATTAGCCGAGTCACATTTTGTTCAGTTTTACGGCTTTGTCTCTATTTCTCTCTGTCTCTATTTGCATCTTTCCCGTTCTTCCTCTCTCTGCTCATAAAGTTAATTTATATAGAAATCTGATGAAAATTATAAGGGAGAGGATGATTATAGAAGAGAGTAATTTCACCCTCCGGTGATAGACATGGACTCCATTAGCATTTAGCCTGTCCTGATTACCTTGTTTTTCATGGCTTGCATCCTGTGCTGGGTCTCCATACTTGCATGAGCCTCCAGCCCTCCATCCCTCCTCCTGGGTGAGCATTTCAGGCGGGGCCCTGAGGGGCGTCGGGAGGAGGCATAGAACAAGGCAATTGCGGGGTTTCCCTCACTAAAATTAACCTCTGCTCGGGAAATTTGTTAATGACGCTCTCTCCAGGGTATTCCAAACTTGCCGTTATTTCTGTGTTGGAGCAGGCGAACCTCTATTTATTAGGGTTCATATATATATATTTCTTGTCTTTTAGGTCTCTTTACTCAGAGCAATTATGTAGAAGATGGAGATGTTTTGGGAAGCGACAGCAGCCAGTAATTCATTACAGACAGACCCCAGCTTACGGAACATTTTAACTGCTCACCTGTGGAAATATACATGAGATTCTGCAATGATCTTAATGGCTGGAGTGAAGTCAGTGCACTCCCAAGGGTCCAAAGCCAGGGCTGAGTACAGTACTTACAAGGAGTTGCTAATGTATGCTTAGGAAAAGCCGGAATTTGTCTTTTTGCCATTTCCTTTCTCTGTTTGGCTGCCTTGTCCCTCCATTTTGTCCCATTTGAACCTGACTTATGACAGTTTTAATGGTTGTAATAATGCTGCTTATTATGGCCATGACATTATACATTCCACCATTTCCTCCATTGCTCAGAATATTAGCTGTTTTTGAGGAACACAGTATGCAGTTCCACCCCTGGATGATGGTTTAGAGCAGTATATTGACTTCCCCTGCCAGAAACACAAAGCGGCACATTTGTTAGATTTTTCATAACTGTCATTTACTGCACACACCTCAAAGTCTGACCCCACACATGCAGACTATAAGGTCTGAATATAGGTGCCCTTGCTAACTTTTATTAGAACACTTTAATAACAGGAAATCAAGCGTTACTGTGTAATATTTAAAGGAATATTAAGGCATATCAAACCATTGAACCATGAACTTGACCCTCTGTAAACTTTCCTGGCCACTGCTTCAGATTGGTTTGAGATAAATGGATATACTGAAACCTTTTCAGCCTCCTTGTATCCCTACTCGGCATAGTAAATTATCCTGAAGTTCAGTTACAGGGCTTGACTAATGTTAAATATCTGCTTTCTCTGGTTGTAACTGAAATATGTCAGCGGTTCTGAATAAACATCAATCTCTGTACCTGCGCCTCGAGATGAGATGATTAGCCAAATATGTGAGACAGCTGGTACAGAATAATATCCGGCTCAGGCCTGGGATGGACAGTCAGCGCATCATGATTCCCGGTGCATCTGGCATTTTAGCCAACCAGCGGAGGAGAGTATCAGTCAGATTTATTTGACTTTTGCACCCTCTCTTTCTCACTCTCCTCAGCTCTTTCCTCAGCTTGCTTTGTAGGCCCTCAAGTCATTCTAGTGTATCTACACATGTAAAAGGCTCCTTTAAGGAGGAGTTAGGAGGTTGCACCCTCTCATTCTGTCTGTCTCTGTCTCTCATTGGGCGCATGTTACGGCACAGTCCGTGGCGAGAGTGCGAGATTGGAGATGGGAAGACGAGCAGTGTCAGGAGCAGGGCTCTCCCTTCTGACCAAAGGCTAGTTTGTTGTCTGTACATGCCGCCGCAACCATTTGCACATCTCCCTTCCTTCTATCTAGCATTTGCCACCCAGCACCTCATGGCCCCTCCATCCCCATCAGCATCCTTACACTTTTCAATTTGTGAATCAGCTTGCCAGTAATGGCCCGATCATAGCAGGCAGGCCCCATTGAAATGAGATTAGCTCTTGCGACAGTGCTGACCTTTGGCGAAGGCAGAATTAGTAAAACACCGTAACAAGGTCTGTTGAGTAAGCAACTTACAAGGCAAGGTTACTGTTCCTGGAAAAATGTATGAAAGAAATGGGAGAGAGAGAGAGAGTGTGTGTGTGTGTGTGAGTGAGAGACAATGTCCTGATTGTGATTTCACAAGTCGAGTAGCTTCTGTAAGTGCTGTGTGTGTGTGTTGTGGATGTTCTGCTGATGCAGACGGTTTTAAGAGTGCGCAGGACACTGACGACCGGGTGGGTTGATGTAGATGATCTTTACGCATCAGATGGAGAGGCATCAATCTCGGGTGGAATGGTCCTGGTCCTTGCGCTGAAATCCACCCCTTTATCCACTTGGGCGAGAAGGGAAGAAGTGTTGTACGTTCAGCACGGCATACAGCGACGTTAGGGTTAGTCATGCAGGGACTATACATTTTAACATTTGCCATAGTGTGTTTGTGTATGCATGCGTGTCTGTGTGTGCCTTTTCCACACATCGTTCTTGAGTTGAGGGCACACACACCAGCCATCCTTGCAGTTTCTTTTGCAGATGTTTCCATAAATAAAGCAGCCTCCTTTGACCTCACTGACAGGACCTGTAATGGAGTCTGCATCACCAGTCTGACTGACTGACCAACTCACTTCTGCTCTTGACGGACTGTTTTATCTAACTGGTAGAGCATGAAGCAGCCAGATCACTTTTACCTAGGGCCTGTCGACAAAAAGCAAGAGCAGCTGCCGACAATTCTGTGTGTGTACAGTGTGTAGCGACGCCTGTGTTTGTGATTTTGTTATGCATCTTCACATGTCGCTCTCTGTCTGTTCTGGACGTATGCGCCTATGCGTGCATCTGCCTGCTTTTGCGTGGCGACACAAAAAGAGGTGAGGGGTGCGTGCGATCAATCTTCATTTGGTAATTTATGAAGGCGTTTGCTTGTCAGGTATCCAGCAGTGTCTGGTACAACTCATTCTGCTGTGCTGGAGGAACCCCGGGGTATCTGCACCTCCTGTCCCCTCCCTCCCCCTCATCACCCCCTCTCGTACCAGCGCCTGCTGCCGTCAGCAGCCCAGAGGCATAGTAGAGAGAGAGAGACGGAAGACGGAGTGAGAGAGGAAGCCAGGCGGGATTAACCCTGTGGCCACCCACGGCAGGTGCTGAGGCAGCCACGCGTACAGCCTCGTGGGGAGAGGGAGGGGCGAAGTGGCAGCAAACACAAGGGAAGTGGGAATGTATGTACTGTACCTACAGAGTACAAAACACACACATCTATTACACCACCGCGCCATGCCTCAGAGACTGGCACCTATGTAGGTAACACTGACACTTGGAGGGTACCTGTCTGTTTTTTCCTCTTTTCTTTGTCCCCCTTCTTTTCTTGCCCTCATCTCCCCTACCCTCTTTCTCCTTCGTATCCCCTCACCCTGTTTCTCGTTCCAACTCAACTACCTGCACTACTTTCCTCGGGATCCATCAGCATTGTGTCCTCACTTGTGGCTCTCTCACTCCCAGCTCACTACTCCTAGGTGGAGGCTCATATTTGGGGGTTGGCTCGGTCTGGCGGGCAGGCATGTTAGGCCATGGGCACCTGGGCATGATAATTGTTGACACTTGGTGTACTGGGCTCACAGGAGAAGACATCAAGAGGTAATTTGGTCCTGAACACAGGGAGCACAGCACAGCACTCGGACCAGGGTGAATAGGCAACAATTAGACCCCCTAATTAGCCTAAACACATGGGACTTTATGTAGATGTGTATGTGTGGTTCTGAGTGCACTTTTCTGTGCACACACACACCCAAGGTGAACTGTATTGAGTTTGTATAAATGCTGACTATCTAGTTTTTAATAATTTTGAATCCAAATTTTGGTCTGAGTCGTGTTTTGTGGGCTGATCACGTCCTCTCTCAACTTCATCCTTTGATGGGAAGCAGCTTCTAAATGCAGTACTGCAAGAATCTTAGTTCAGGCGATTACTAGTAGTTTCAACATTAGTCTTTTTACATCACCACTATTTAACTCGAGTGTTGTTAATAAGGCTGCAGAACTGCCCTCAATCATTAATCATGTAAAAATATAGGAATTAGAAAAAAATTCACTTTGATCCTGATGTGTTACACTTTCTCTGCAATTCTTCCTATTTGCTCAGCTCCCAGCTCATTTCTTTGCCATTCATTTTATCAGCTGATTAAAGATTGAAACTTGCTTTTAAATAAGTGTTTTTGAAATTAGTTTGGTCAGGACAAGGATCGTGGTGGGGCTCCTGGTCTCTTTTCTTCCTCTAATTTCTGTGGATGGTCCGTTTCGTGGCGACATTCCGAATTAATTAGATTATTCAAGGCACTAAGCAGCACTTTGGGCCAGTTTCCCCCAGTCGGCATCTTTGATTGGGAAAACGGGGGCTGAGTTGTGAACGATAGCCCCGGGGCTGCTGGCCTAAGGCGAGCTCAGGGGGGGACACTGGCCTCCGAGCCCCCCTCCTGGCCCCAGGGAGGGAAAGTCCGGCCATGGCCGCCAGGCACTTCCGGTCTCCAAAAGACAGTCCTTGCCCGTCCGCCCCCCTATCAGCCCTGCCTCTGGAAGTGAGGTGCGAAGCAGGAGTGGTTCCGCAGAGAGAATCAGACAAGATGAGGCGCTTTCTGAGCAGCGTCTCTCCCCTCAGCCAGAGCCTCCGTCTCCCGCGGCTGCCTGGGCAATTTGTCGGTCGACCTGCCAGGAGCAGAATGCAAATCCTCACCGGAGGAGATGCACAAGGGCCTCAGTGCCTGCCAGCTGTATGTGTGTGTGCATGTCTGTGTGTGCGTGTGTGCATGTGTGTGTTGCCCAGCAGTCTTTTCTTTAACAGCCTAACAGGATAACTGTCATCAAGACCTCAGTGTATCATTGTGGGTATGTGTGTATGTGTGTAAAGTATCATCTAGCTGCTATAGTAGCACACTTTTTTCTTCTCTCCCCCTCTTTCTGTCTCAGAGCTAAGACACGACTCTCCTTCACTGCTCATCAACCCACCGCTCCTAATTTATAGATGGGCATAAAAACTCTGTATTTTCACTCACCCTGCCCACCTTCCGCCCACCCCTGCATAGCACCAGCATGACAAAATAGGACACATGCTGTTAACCATGTAAAAGTTTTCCTTTTTTCCCCTTTTCCCTCCATCTCCCTTTCTCCTGTTTCAACCCCCCCTCCTGCCTCAGACAATAGGGCTACACATACGTCCTCTGCTTGTAAATGATGCCTATAGGTGCTCATCTGGTGAATCGACTGACCCAGGCCACCCAGGTCAAACTCTGGTTTTGACATGTCAGAGTTTCACAGACACACGGAGAAAGATGAACGACCGAAATGCCAAGACAAGCAACATGGTGCTCTCCAGACAGCACAGAGTTCAGAGAAGCTTTCAAGGACAACTCTATACACAAGATGAAAGTGATCTTCTGGGCTCTCATCTCATCTTCACCGCTCGTATCCAAATACCACCTGGCTCATTCTGTGCTGTCAGCACTTTTTATCTCAAAAAATTAATACTTCTTTTTTTCTGGTCAGATTGGGGTACTTTATTCGTCGTGGTTTGCCTGGAGTTCTCCGCATCTTCGGAATGTGAAAGATTTGAAGGCATGGATAAAAGGCACTTTTCTAATCAACATTTTTTTTTATGCTTCTTTCTCTTTAAAGCTGTTTCATTATTTATAAGTGTTCTGCCAGAGATTTCACTGAGCTGATTTCTTTCCTTGAGGCCTGATATGAGGCCCGATGGAGCTTCACAGAATTGATTAGATAAAGAAGCTTGGAAATTACAATGTCGAGCACGGTGCTCTGAAATGTGCTCTAAAATACACTCGACGTGAATATTAATAGCCAAGGCTTATAAGCACATATTTGAATGCATGGGGGAAGTTGATACATGAAGTTTCATGAACTGTCCAGTATGCATTGCCATATATCACCGATCAAATAAAATATAACCCCTCCTTCCTTAACGTCAGTGGATTCATAGTGACGGGTGGGTAATCGCAATTTCATCATTAGCAGTTGAACATTCAGAGCTAATCTCTGTTTTACTGAATAATTCTGAAAGATGTTAATCAAACACACGAAAGCATATTTGAAATATTTAACCAAACGATATTAATGAAGATCAAAGGGTGGGCTGTTTTTAGCGGATGTTATGCGAAAGGCCTGGGTAATAGCTGGGTCCATAGGAGCACATGAAACACTTTGTCTTCTGCTAAATATTTCATGCCCAGTACCTGTTGTATGGTGCTTAATGAGCTATGGGGAAAAAAGGTGATTTATCATGCAAAGTGTTCAAAGGAAATGCAAATTCAGATATACACATACACGCAGGAACACACATTTCTTGCAATTTTCTTATACACATTTTTCCTCAAGTAGCGCAGCCGCAGCCACACCGCATTTTCCAGAGTGAATATTTTAGCCCCGAAGAAAAGCAAACTCAAGTGAGAGCAAGAATCAGGGGTCAATGGTGCGTCTTTAAAGAAACTTTCCCTCTCTTTGCCTCTCTACTCCGCTCTGTTCCTCCCCTCGAATACTAATATCAGCAGGGAGAAGCGAGAGAGGGAGAGATGACAGAAACATTGCGGACGTTAAGTGTCAGGGAAAGGGGTCAGCTCTGGGCAGACTCATGTTAATGCTCGCCCATTAATAAAATTTATCCCACTTGCTGTCGACTTCGTTTAGCAGCAGGGCCCAGAGTGTATTTTATTTAAATGCTTTTTTATTGTTCCTTTTTTGTTATAGATAGTTACATAAGAGACAGGTGAGGTAAAGACAAAGAGGAGAATGAATTGGATAATATGTGAAGACAGATTAAAATAAAAGGTTAGTTTGGAAGGATGTGGAGTCGTGCTTGGTATCTTCAGTTGAAGTGAAATAGCTATGTGACGATAAAAATATTTTTAAAAAAACTCCATTACAAGTAAGTACAAAAGTGTAAAATATACTTAAAGCATCTAAAGTAATTATGGAGATTGGCGCTCGTTAGTGCTGTTATATATAACAATGCATAGATGAAAATTGGATTACTATTATTATTACTGGTGCATTAGCATGTACACAGCAATTTAATGTTGCATTAAGGTGGAGATAATTTTAATCATTTTATGTATTACTGGGTAAATCATATTAATCTACATTTAAACTTAATTTACAAGCTGAAATATTGCTTTGTACAATATTTACCTTGACTATTAAACTCATACTTTAGTTTGAAATTTAGGTTTTTTTTTCCAGGTCTTAAATATTTGATAAAACAAACACGTTTTTAACGAAAACCTTTTTTTCATTAATGAAAAGAAGCGGTCTCAGTCTTGGTAAATCTTGTCTAAACACAAGCAGCAAACATGAATAAGAAAAATACGCAATATAATAATATATAAATCTGAACCAAACAGTGAAACACAAGCTTTTTTATTTTTTAACTTTACAGGTTATCCATATCAGTCGGTATCATATACCTAGTATGTGAACATATTTATGTAAGGGCTGAGAGAGACAGTAGGTGTGAGAGACATCTGTATCTGTGTGGGAGTATGAGAGAAAGAGGAGATGTAGTAGTAGTGTCTAGGTGAGAGAGAGGTGTGTGTGGTAAAGCGATGGAGTGAAACACTTGGATCCTTTCCAGAGACTCTGGAGCACCGAGGCCAGGAGAAGGGCAGGGCAACAGTGAAGGTGACAATGGGTGGGTGATTAGAAAGACTACAGGCTAGGTAGACCTACAAAATGAATAACGGCGCACCCCAAACTGCGCCATAAGACTCAATGGTTTGTGATTTGCAAGTTGATAAGACAAGAAGATTAATAATGCCGCATGATAATGGCTGGCTGAAGCTCAGCTGGGGAGATGGTAATGATGGGATATTGCTGTAGGAGCAGTTCACTGAGCCACAGTGGAGTGAGGGAAAGACAGAGGGAGAGGGAGAGATGGAGAGAGAGGCAGACTGAGTGAGAGAGACTGAGAGAGAGAGAGAAGCTGCAGCCGCATGGGAGAAAAAAAAGCACTCATCCCAATTGGCCCTCAGGATATGAGAGTTTGAAAAATGAGAATGCAGTTATCATTTTAATTAGATATCAAGTTTTTTTTATATATATAGTGTGTATATATAATTTTGCTGAAATAAGGACTTCAAAGAACAAACGTATTTTGCAGTGCACTGACCCGTCATAATTCCTGAATGACAGTGTTTGTTAATTTGCTCTTTTTTTAAATTTCCCTGCCAGGTGGGGTGTTACAGGAGGCGATCATGGCTGGTGGTGCGAAGGTAAATCATCTTGCAATGCCTACACCATGCTCCGAGGCAGATTACACAAAGTTGTACACACACACACACACACACACACACACACACACACACAACAAACACTACCTCCTGTCCAAACTATATGTCTCCAGGTTATTGTTGTTTCCAAGTGCTGGTGGTGTAGTTTTCAGTGTTTGTCTAAGAGCACCAGGCTGTGGTGATGATCATATTTGCTGACTATCTAGAGAGAAGTAATCAACATGATTTTCTTTGAATCACCGCAGCGGAAATTGCAAAGAGTTTGTTTTTTTTCTTCTCTTATCAACACAAACATCTAATTTTCCCTCAGAGAAACAGGAGTCTAATCTCCTGTGGAATTTCTACATTTTTAATGATCTCGTTTGATTATGACAAGCTGTTAAACGCTGTGATCTATTTCTGCCGTTACATCTTCAGTTACTGTTGACTTGTGTGTTTACACCTCAGACAGATTTTTTTGTCAGAACCCGATTCATCTTAATTGCACCACTTTGTCAGCGCCCGTTGATGATCTTTTACCGTACCTTCACTCAGTCTTTCACCACCCGTCTCTTTTGTTTTAGAGATGGCATGCATCGCTGGAACGACTTAGATAGCGATCAAAACCGCTTTTTCATCTCCAAGGAAACTCATGATTACACAATCGGTTTTGAAGCTGAGCCAACTTCTTTGAAAGGAGCTTGAGGTTTTTGCATCCCAAAATGTTTCATTGTTTACTTACGCTCCAGACCCAACCAAACCGCCTTATGGGAGAGCTCCAATGCAAAACAGGATCTTTGTTCATGCAAGCCCATGAGCTCACTAAAAACAATACTTCAGCTTAAGAACATTTGGGAGAAACATGAGGCTGCAATGCTCAGTGAGTGCCTTTAATCTTCAAAAAGATTTTTGAACCAAGAAGTGGCTAATTTGAAAAGGTGCCAGTCAGATGTTTGGACGCCATTGACTGAATGGCATTTGAGTTGTTTGAGGTCACTACAGCTCCAAACGATCCCCAAATGTCTGCTAATGAGTCAATAATGGTCATTAAGACCCAGTTAACATGGCAGAGATGGGAACGGAGGGAAAATTGGAACTCGAGCAATACTTCTAATGTTTCTCCTAATGCTTTGGAAAATAAGAGATTACATGATTCAGCCGAGTGTAGGAGGCCTATTTGCGCAAGTAATGGCGCTAACGAGTGACAAGTTAATTATGTGACAGGTTGTGTTTCCGAAGATCAACCAGGCTAACAGATGTTGTTATTGATAGCAGTCCCCGAGAATAGCCACGCCAGATAATTTGCTCATTACGCAGCATGTTAGCAGGAGTAGTTTTATTATACAGTATATGATGCAGTGATGTTTGTCACATTACTGACTGCAAGTCGAGTGAGATTTCACCTCTCTTGTTTACATTCAGGCGCCTGAAGGATTCTTTGACAACCAGTCAAGTGTTTGTTAAAGCTGAGTGAGAAATGGTAACGACCTCTGATGTACAGTGGGGGAAATATGTGTTAAAGAGGAAAAAAGAAAAACAAACTCGGAACTAAAAGTGCCCCTTTAAGATCTTTTTTCTAAAAGAGACCTACAGTACAATGATAAGATCATAATCCTGTCAGCATTCTTCTTCCTGTTTCTATCTAGATTTTAGATAGCACTAAGTAATTAGTATTTAAAAAGTTTCTCTGGTCCTAAGTCTGTCTCTGCTTCTCCTTTGCTCTCCTCTGTGTATGCATGATGGATGTATTGGGTGCCCCTGGTGCTAGTGATCGCACTGACAGAAGGGTTGTTTGTCCAAAGTGGGATTGACATTCAGTCAGGGCCCCCGTCGGTCACCCCCCCCATCATCGACATGACACAAAGTGGAATGAGCCACATTAGCGGCACGCAGCCGCACACGTGCAGCGCCCCCGCAGTTTACACCCATTAAACGACCATGATGATGTTCTGAACGCCTGTGGCCCCCACACCCAACCCCCGTATCGCTGGCTTCCTGTATCTCAGCACGGTAAGCAGCGATAACTGATGACGAGGGGGGAAGACGTGACAGTGTCAATAACCATAATCGTCCCTGGGCAGGAAATAATGAAGCGTATGTGCCATGTCAGCCCTACATGCCTTCAATATCCTCTAATAAAATGAAGTGGAAAAAAAATTATCCAAAGGGGAAAAAAACAACAATCAATAAAGCCATCTAATGATAAATATGGAATTGCCATGTGGAGTGAATATTATATTCCCTCTATGAGGATGCTGGGTAGATTATTAGGATGAAGGGGAGAAGCCTATTTGTATGTAAATGGGAGATTGATTATATTTATTTGCAGACAGAGGGGCTCTGAACAGCTCATCTGTGAGACACACACACACTCGCACAAAGAAGAGTGAGAGACATCCATAGAGAGTCTGGTCATCAGACAGCTGTTTTTCTGTCTGCTCTGCGTCCAGGCCCTTATGACAGAGGAAAGAAATAATACAGAAAAGACAGAGGGAGGGAGAGAGAGAGAGAGAGAGGGAGAGAGAGATCAGTCTTCTGGCTGCCAGCTCCAGCAGGGCTCACCTCTCCAGAATATTCTAATTACCAGCCCTCCTCATTACAGATGTCATGTCAATGAGAGTGGGAGAAAAAAAAAGAGAGAAAGAGAACTTCAAGCAGAGAGGACCAATTCTGTAATTTCTTAATCACTTTTTTGGCAACCTTTGCATGTGCCCTGGTTAATGCCACAAATTGAATGTTTCTTTGGTTTCTCTCTAAATAGGCTATCATGCCGTTGCGGTGGCGCTTAGCGAAATCTATTATTGTCATTTGCATAGGGGCCTTTTTAGTGGCAGGATCCTACAGAGGGGCGAAGAACAAAGAGCTCATGAGGGAGAAAATAGGACAGAAATGATCCGGCGCTGCCTTCAAAAACGTGACGTCAGGTCCCTAATGAAATCTTTTGACTGAGACCATAGCAAATGGTGGAATCTATATCTGACACTTAATGGTTTGCATAGAAATTAGAGGCAGAGCGCAAGCGAAGGACCCCCTTTCGCTTGATGTCCCCTGATTAATTTACAGCACTTTTGTTACATCGGCATCGTCCAAAATAAATTAACCACGCTGGAGATATCAGAAACATGGGGTGGCAGGAGTTAGGGTGGGGGTGGGGGGGTGTTGAGGAAGTGCAATTTATTAGAGAAAAAAGTGAGATGAGATTAAATAAAACACCTAATTGACAGAAAAAGTCACCAAGCACAAGCACTGTTCGCCATTGTTGAGAGGAAGCGTGTGTATGTGTTTGGAGGGTGGATGGAGGGGAAGTGTGTGTGTGTGTGTGTGCGGGAGGGGGCATAAGAGGAGAAATAAAGAAAGAGCGATAGAGAGAAAGAGCTGGCCACTTGATTTCCTATGAAAATTAATCGGCTATCAAACAATCTTGGTCTGCCGAGGATGATTATACAGCAGGGGCAGCAACAGAGGAGGCAGGGGGAGAAAGTGAGAGTAAGGGAGAGGGAGAGAGATAGAGAGGGAGAGAATGCCCTTTGTGTAGGTGAAATGTGTCGGGGACTGTCATCGTAATATACCTCAGTGAAATGAAGGTTAATTCTGATGTACAGCCTGCATGGCCGTCATTATCGGCGAATCATGAAAATAAATTAAGCCACTGAAATAGATACTCCTCTGGTACGCGGCAGGGATCTCATGAAGGATGGACGGCTGAACTTTACAGATTATTATTGGGAAATAGTGCCGAATTCAATTAATGCACCTAAAAGACACCTTTATAGAGGGCAGCCATAATTTAAATGACAGCAGGGTGTAATTTTGCTTGTTATAAGTCAAATTTGCAGAGTTTCATGTTTCATGCGTTTTTCTCCTTCCCCCAACCTGCTTTATCCCTCTCTTCCCCCCTTTTTATTTTTTCTGTTTGCCGAGGATGTTCTTGTCCTTACTCCAAGAAAATTCCTGAAAAGAAGAAAACACTCTCCCGTGTTAGGGTTTACGCGGCTGAAATCAGATTTACGAAAGAAATAAATAAAATAAGAAATAAATCCACTGCATTTTCACCATTGCAACCACTCCTCATCTCCTCCTGGGTCTCAAAGTATATTTACTGTAATCCTCTGCGGCAGATCCTGCACCGCCTGTCCGCCTCTCCACCTCACCGTGCAGGACCCCCCGTGCAGACGAGCCCCGCGAAGCATACAGATGCCAGAGCCTTTATGCAGATCCACCCCACCTTGAAAACCTGAATGAGAGCCCAATGAACTGGGTAAATGGTTGACCTCTCACCTGCGCGCAACGGAGAGCGAAGCCAGCGGCTTAATCCAGGCAGGTGTCTGACAAGCGGGCGAACACAGCCGGGGCCGTATCGCGCTGACCCTCACTCAGACCTCCCTTATCTATTAATCTACACCTCTATGTAACAGGGGGGTTGAATTAACACCTCGACGGGGCACGGGGCTTCTGATTAACACACGTCACCCCCACCAAGCCGCAGCCCGCCTGCCCAAATAAAAGATCAGAGGAGAGGAGAGACTTAGAGAAAATCTGATGCTCGCATATGCAAACATTCGTACCTGCCAACACATACACACAAACTGTATTTCTATAGCACACACACACTTTTTACCACCACATGCACGGTTTAACATGGCTGTTCCTGGTGTTTTATTGCAGTTTTCTGAATAACCAGGAAAATAATGTGCACCCAGAAATAAAATATTAGACGAAATGTTCCACTCTTCTGAGTTTTTTTCTGTTGAGCTGCTCGGCGTATCTGTTGTTTAATTTGACATAAATAGTTTTCCCCATCTAAACAGACGCCATGTTAAATATTTATGTGCCTGTTTTTTTTATTTTACGGAAGATTTGTGCGACGCAAAATAGAAACTGAACTAGTTGTGTCTTTATGGCGCATGAAATATATGAATGGATTAAGGAGCAAGCTCGCCAGAATGCTGTATATTGAAAATTGCGTCATAAAAAGCAGAAGAGCGGTGCGTGGAAATAGGTGGATGAAAACTGTTCATATAAAAGTTGGGAGTTGTTAAAAGTAAAAAAAAAAAGAAAAGAAAAAAAAATCCCACCACTGACTTATCCCACTCTCAGCCCATTGAAGAAAGCCAAATAAGAGTAATTGTATTTGAGGGTAGAATGTAGTAATTTAGATTGTTAAAACCATCGGCGTCATCTTTATTTAATCTCACCCATGGCAAGAAATCATATCCTCTCTTTTTCCAAAGCCAAACACACACAAATCTTCACTTCCTTCCTCCTCTCCTCCTGCTCTCTGTCGCTATCCTTCTTTTTCTCCTCTCAATTTCCCCTTTCTCAACTCTAACAGTTTAAAGAATCCTTCCACTATCATTGTGGTATTGAACTCATTTCTAAATTCAGAAATTGGCTGAGGAAGATCATTCATTGCAGCAGATAGTAAAATCAGTAGCTTTTGTGTCAGACGGCAGGGTCTGTCTCTGTCTCGCAGGGTGGGTTGGAGCTGAGAGTGTGAGAAAGAGAGTGTGTGTGTGTGCGTGCACATGTGTGTGTTTCAGCAGCAGAGTACAGTACAGAGTGTAGACAAAAGGCGAGTGAAAACTGGGGGAGTGGGGCCACCTCTTGACGACATGGATACACAGTCTCACACGCACACACACACACACGTTTCAACTGTTCCTCTTATAGCTGGGCTGCAGGTCCACACACACACACACACACATTTAGATATTAATACATTACTTTCCTTACACAAATATACACACAATTAAGCAATTAAGATGAACAAACACACAAAAAAATACTTTTTCACTCAGTTTTTTGGGAATTCACACATAAAAACACACATTTACAAGGTGTAAACATCCTCAGTTTACAGACACATTTGCTTAATTATTTTAGTTGATTTTCTGCATCAACACACATTGAATACATTCATACACACACACGCACACATGGTCGACACTTTTTTTTTGCAGGCGGAGCCCAGTGACGGAACGAGGACAGCTTATCCCAATGAGAGTCAAATCAATCAAGTCCTTTTAATCACCACTCTGCTTTTATAGTGTGGCAGTAATGATGGAAGCCTATGTAGGGGCAATCCCCTAAGACCCCCCCGCCTCCTCCCTCCCCGCCACCACAACCCCCCCATGCAGCTCAGATTGGAGCCGACACACACACTCAACTCTGATGATTTTCATTTCTCAATTACATTATCTTATTAACCAATCAATTGCTGGGCTTATCAATAATTAATGTCCCCCCAACTATTAGAACGTAGATTAGATTAAACGCCAGTCTCTTGTCTCCCCTCTTTGATACTTTTAACTGGGCCCTTCATGGCCAATGTGATTTCAACAGAATATTTAATATATAAATTGATTTTAAAATATATATATGTATTTGTAAACTGTTTAGAAAGAAAATACCAATTGCAGATTCTCCTTAATTATTTATTGTCTGCTAAAAGAAATATTGTAGCATTACAGTGCACTAGATCAAAAATAGAAAATGAAAACATCAATAAACCAAAATATACAGCAAAAATTATCAATTTTGTCTCACAGTGAACCTTAAATTCTGTCTTTTTCTGCAGTTAAGTAATTAGTTGTTTTTAAAGCAGTGTCACCTGCATTTGAATTAAAAACCTCATTCACCAACTGCTGATAGATATTTTTTTGCCTCCTTCCTTTCAGAAATATAGGATTTAATGACTGGTTAAGAGAAATATATATGTATATATAAAATATATACATATATATATATATATATATAAAATATATACATATATATATATATATATATATATATATATATTTATTTTTTTTTTTGCAGTGCATTGCCCCAGCTCTGGCATGCGCTGCTGCTCCTCCTGACTGCCAGACGAGCGCTCGGAGGGGTGTAAAGGAACGAGCTTATGGATCGATGTCTCACTCTGCTGAACCCAGCTGTAGCTGTTGTTTCTCACACAGAGAGGCTTTGTCTGGGCTGTACAAAAAAAAAGAAAAACACACACACGCACACCCGGTAACAGCTGTTTACCGTCTGCCGCCTCAGGCCTGAGCCGGGCCTTGAACTCGTTACACACCTTGTGGTAGCCGCCAGTAGCTTTCACTTTTAGGCTGCTAATATGACCCGCTTCAACAGAACACAAGTGGTCGTGGGTGGTTGAGAGCCGGCGCTGTTGAAACATCAGAATTTTCTTACTCGTATAGGAAAACCCTGGAGGATTTACAAACATACACATACCTGCAGACAAGCCCACTAGAGTGTAGTGTCATTTTTCCTCAGCTCTTGCTCAGGCACACACACACACACACACACGCTCAGGGGTTCTTGACCCCAGACTGCAGGCCTGTGCAGCTGTTAATTAAAACCGGGTTCATAGGTTACACACATTCCCACAAGGGATCAGACTGGTGTTGTGCAGAGGCAGTTCATAATGATTTTCTGATTTCTTTTTCATGATTTGCATTGTAGGTGTTTGAAGGTGTCGGAGGCTGTAATGGGAACACGCTCGGACTGAGGTAAGACGACAAGAAAAAGATGTCGAACTGTGGGGAAAAAGTGAGCCAGAGAGGGAGAGAGAGGAAAGCTCCCTTGTTTTCTCTCTCCCTCTCTCTCTCTCTTAGTCTCCTCTTTCCCTTTTAGCCGGGCTCAAAAACATCTGTCAGCACTCAGACTCCGGTGGCGAGGAGGAGAGAGCAGAGGGCCCTGGTATGCAGCGGGCCCGGCCCAGGAATCAGTGGAGCCGCTCAGCTTGGCACGGCCGCCTTGTTTATTTGCCCTGACCTCGCGTTCCCTCCGAGGTTACAGGACCTGCTTTAGTGAAAGGAGCCATTGTCCTGCAGGAAAAATCTGTTGCAAATATTTACTATGGGGGGAATGCACAGCCATGGCTCGCAGCCAGCCAGACTCGAGCTGTAAAATTCACTACAGTGCATTTTTGAATTAGTCACCTCCACCCCCTTATTCCTTTTAACCCGGGTTAAAATTATACCCCGCATTTTTATTAATGAGATCACACTGTCACAGATTATTAGTCATTTAATAGCCTTAACATCAGGATCCTATGATTTCCTTCAGCCCAAATTTATCCCCTAACTTAACATTTTAACAGAGCATACAGCATGTGTACAGGGACACTGTGTGGTTATACATTTAATGACTTCAGTTGGTCTGTGCATTACTGAAGTTATAATTCCCCTTAATTTTATGTATTTTAAGCAAACACACACTAATTTGCTTCCCTGGCCTGTAGTTTGTGTACGACATCATATTTAACTACCACGTCGATGTTTTTCCTGCAAGAAAATCTAGAGCACATCCCCGCACTACATTTCTTATTCCACTGGGTCCCCCTGTTAGGTCAGTAGTAACAAATGCATTTTCAAAAAGGCTGCATAAATTCCTTTTTTCCCCCCTCATATGGGTTTTCTTGAAAATGCCATACTGGTTTTATCTGGAATAAATCTGCTGGTTTCCATCACGCTTGCCTTTTTACCCTTGCAGCCGGACCAGGCGGACACCCTCACCGGCGCATTGACATGCAACAAAGCTAATGGTGGCCGGGACAGGAGGGCCTAATCTTCACTAACTGACAAGATTTAAATTGAGGAGACATCTTCCGCTGATTAGCTCCCACACCCACAATTATCCAACTGGGGTGTCAAGCAAGGTTTAACATCTCCACTGATTCTGCTCTCCTGAGACATCCGGGAGGCAATGCAATCGCTTTTAATAACTGCCTCCCTCCCTTGCTCCCTCCTTCCATCTCTCCCTCTCTCCCTCTCTCTCTCGCCCCTTCTCCTCCTTGACGCCCTCGTACAGCACAGCGTTCCTGCCCCCCTCCACCTCTATTTCTCTTTCTCTCTGCCTCTCTTTCCCTCTCTCCTCCCCTTCCTCTCTCTCTCCTCCCTTCACTCCCTCTGCAGCTCCCACCCCCTCCTTCCCCCCCGTTCCCAGTCATTCAAGCTCCTTTCAAAATTAACCTTTCCTGCGAAAATATAATTTCTCACAAAATGAACCCCACTGAGCGATTTTTTTATTATCTGGAATAATTTATTCAAATTGCCCAACTCAGAACAGCAGAGCAATCTGAACACTGAGTGGACCCCTGAATTTGGATCTGTCTCTTTTTTTTTCATCTGAGGGTTCAGGGAGAAAAAGTTTATGTACCTTGCTGTCTTCTGGCAAATAAGGGGACGGGCTTGCTTCCACCTTCTATCCCCAGTGCTCTGGCAGCAGTATCCCCCTCGAGTGTACACCTCATTAAAATTCATCTGATCTGAATATTTTTGCAAATATGGTCTGATTGCTCACCATGACATGAAACATCCCTGTGTGTTATTTTAATCACACGCACCCCAACGGGCAACGTATATGATGGCTGTGACATTGAATTCCTCCACTGCTTGAGCCCATTTTATGGTGCGCGTCATTTTAGGGGGGGGTGGTAGTGGGGGTAGTGGTGATGGTAGGGATGTTACCTGGAAAATGATGGACATGTGATAATTCTTCCTGCTGTAAATGTTCACACAGCATCAACTCAGTTGAAAGCCCTCTAATCACCCCAACTTCCCTCTCTCCTCTCTCCCTAATGAACTGTTTTCTTCGGTGATGGAGCAGGGGACACAAGCAATATGATTAATAAATTTACTGTTTAGTTTTACTGTTGATCTGTTTTTAGAGCCAGGATAAAAGTGAGGATGCATCCTCGGCGCTGAAAATGCCTTTCATGTAGCATTTATCCACAGAAGTCTGGCGACCCTCAAGATGAATAATAGACCAACAAGATCAAATAATTATCGCTTGGGAGTAGAGAGAGAACTGCCTTACAAACACCAACTAAGTTTACCGTAGGTTCTTCTCTGCAGATCACACAACAGAGTAGGAACAGGAGATGAGCTGCATGGAGGCAGGTTGTTATCGGCAACAAAGGCCCACGTAAGGGCTTGCAAGGACAGCACTTGTGAGTAGTTTTAGTGTTTGTAAAGTCTCAAAACTTTTCTGTTTGTTCCTTTTGTTTATAAGAATTGCTTGTCAAATGATGAACTAACATTTACTCTTTCTTTGCCTTTACTGTCTTTCAGAATAAGCACAAGAATTCATCCAGGAATTGCATCTGGACTCAACTTTTAAGGTCAAGGTGAGTGTGAACTTAACCATGGTCAAAGCTTCAAAGCTAATTTATCTTGACAATAAACATAAACCACACGGGACAATAGAATAGAAGACACATTCACTTTTTGATTAAAAAAAAAAAAGCTGCCGTTACCCCTGGAATCTGGTTTTGGAAAGAAAAGGGTGTTTGGATGAAATGAGGCTGTCCAGTCTTGTAGTTATAATAAGAAAAAAGGGCTTTCCAGATGATTTAGAGCACAGTATGTCATCACAGTGCACATCTGAATTGAACTATTCATTTTAATTTAAGTAAATCTGAACTCTTGTACTTCAAATTGTCTCCCATACACGGGCCCCGGTCAGTCATAACAACTCAGCATAGTTAGTGAAGTGCTTCCTGCTGGAACAAATTCAGGCTCCTTTCCCTCCTGAACCTCTCCACAGTATTGTCATGGAAAAAGTACAGCGGCCCGAGGCATCCTGCTGGCTCAGCAGGGGAATGAGCGTAGCATGTATTTGTGACGTCATGAGTTTGAATCCAACTCGTGACTTTTGACTCCCTGCACTGTCTGATAGTAGTGAATAACGGCAATGAGAAAAATACAGTAACACGACTACAGCAGCCTGCAGCAACATTTATACCAGAACATACAGCAGAGCTATGTGCTTATATTTTCACTCTGCACTGTTGTATCTGGCCGGGAATTGAATGAGAATTGTCACTGTGTTCACTGCAAAATGAACTGATAATAACAAAGTGGTTAGATGTTTATGAGTAATTTATGAGCATATAAAATACTCTGACAGGATACAAAAACATTAACACTGTTAGCCAGTCATGGATATTATTTACTGTATACTGGGCCTCTTTAGTGCAGTTTTTGTAGCAACTTGTACTCGCCTAGGAGCAATTTTACTGTGCTAATTTTTCACAGGATGGGGAGGGCCGTGGGTTAGACGAGACAAGGAGCCTGCAATATATTTATCCACAGCACCTTAACACTGAGGGGGGATTAAAAATGAAATGAGAAACATTCCTTCCTTGATGCGCCAAGGTCTTAAAAGAGACAGAACGGGGGGAAAAACATCTTGTATCACAAAGATGTTCATCTGTTTGCAGATGAGCCATGTGTGCTTTTTTTTTTTTTTTCAGCGTGTGAGATTGACTCAAATTTACATTTTATTGTTTTGGATTACACGCTGTTGGCCCATTGAACCTAATGTGGTTTCTCCGCCACCATATCTGTAATGGTTATAGCTGTTAGCTTGTAAATAAGGTTTAATACAGTGAGCCAGTGTGAAGTACCAATCTGTGTGTGCGCACGTGTCCACATGCTCTCAGTCTCTTATAAATATTCCCATGCCTGGGTAGAGAGTGTCATTATGTGTTAGCTGCAAGTAGCATAAGATTAAAGCACCAACTAAATGCCCATATCATTACCCTGTTAGCATATGACATATATGTGTATAGGTGCCTGCTTAATTAGCGTTGATTGATTGGAATCAATGACTGTAAAAAGGAGGCTAAGAGGGGGCAGGGTTTGTGGGTGGGTAAGTAGGGTGTCTTGTGAAAGTATCGAGAATTAAACTGAAGATAGTCCTCTTATTTCTGATTTGATTTGGCTTAGCTGTTAAACAGGCAGACAATCTAGTTGCCTTTGATACTCTACTAAAATCTATCCTGCCTGCTTCCCCCCACCCCCCTCAAAAAATAGTAGCCTAATTTTGTCATGGATATTACACAGACACGTGCATGAATCAGTGCTGGTTGTCATAATTATGTTAACATAGGGGATATTAAATGAGACAGGCCTATTTCCAAAGGTGAGACTGTAGAATCAACTCGGCGCTCAACAAACCTCGGTGTCAATCACGCAAGCGATTCATATTCAACTAAAGTCAAGCGCATCTGCCTGGATGCATTATTTATGTCGGAAATAAGCAGCTTAACCGAATCATGCTAGCAGCTATTAGCAAGAGACACACACCTTGCTCGCTCCCTGTCTCTCTTTGGAGGCCATGTTTGAAGTCTAAATAACACAAGTTTGATTGGGCCCATGGAAGCTAAAGCAATCCCACTGAAGTCTGCTGTTTTATAGAGCTGGAACAAAGCTACGTCTGTGTTTGTAGTTGTCATTAGGCTGTGTATCTCTCTCCCTCTCTTTTCCCTCTATCTCCCTTTTCTGCCGTTCTCTCTGTGGGCCAAATAACAGTGGAGGTTAGCATTCCAGAGTTATGGCTCTATCCTCCTGTCATGAGTCTAAGGCTCTGTTTTAGATCAGCCGTCCCCGCCGCGCCTGATGGACAGCTCTGAGGATAAATGTAACATGAATAAAAACAGCACTGTTGACTGTACAAAGGCTTTTGTTGATGAACCGGAGCTTGTGCTGAGGGGAAGGGAGGGTGTAAGTGGGGGGGTGGGTTCGGGGTTGTGAGAGGGTTAAGCATTGCCGGGTCTAGGGGGTAAGTGAGTGTCCTCCTCCTCCTCCTCCTCACTGTTCATATTCTGCCTCCACCTTTCAAATATATCTCATTCATAATGGATAGATCCGGATCTCTGTTTTGCATCTTCAACTGACAGTTTTAGTGTTTTTCTTTTTTTTCCCCTCCCTCTTTTCCCTCTCTTTTTTCATCCCCTCTAGTTGATGTCCTGGTTACTGTGCTGTGAGAGAGCATGGCTGTTTGCAGTCCACAAGAATTTCCCTCTGTCTTAAAGCAAAGGCCTCTACTTCTGTACCAGTGCAGGACATAAGAGACCATAGGAATACAGGTTTATTACAGATAAAAATATCACAAAGGGCCATTTGTCATGTTGTAGCATTTGCAGGCTCTGAGTTACAGGTAGAAAGTGACAGAAAATCATTTCCTTTTTAAGCGGTACAGAGAAAATATCCGAGACCCGCACACACACACACACACACACACATAAACACCTGCACTTACACTCAACCTCATAAACCCACATACAACAAAGCCGCATCAGGTGGTCCCCCACAGGTTACCCATCATCAAGCCTAAATACAGCCCTCTATCACAGTGAGGCCTCCATTTACCTCTAGATCCACACACACACACACAAACCCTGTAACCCTGGCAGCCCTAGCACAGACTGCCTTTTACCCCTTCTTATTTAGATGCACTCGAGGACACAATGGGGGTGCATTAGCAGCGCTCGGCCTCACAGCAGCTGTAATTTCATTGCGGTTACCACATGCATCCTACTTGACTCTCAATTCACTCTCCGGGATGAGGGCCATATAATGGGATTTACCCTGTCTGACGAGAGCCTCCCACATTCCCCTCCCCCCCTCCCCCTCTCTTTTTTTTTTTTTTTTTTTTTTTTTTTGAGTGTGTGTCTGTGTGTGTGTGCAGGTGAATGTGAATATCTCATACATACCACTAACCACAGGTGCGATTAGTGAAATTATGTATGTGCAGACATGTGCATATATAGAGAATATGTGTTATGATCTTTCCCGTTCTCATAGCCAGTTCTGCTATCATTGTCAACGTCAGGGCTAAATACTGCACCTCTGTAGATTAAAGGGATGAGCTTGTTCTAAGTGGACCAGGGAGTAATGACTTTATTGGGTAAAAGATTTGGTTGAACATGTGAGTTGTGTCACTTTAACAAGAGAGACCAGGTTTTGCATGTGTTTAAAAGATCAGATGCATACATCATCTACAAAGTTTGTGGGTAAAGGATGTCAGAAAACGATTAATATTCAAGTTTAACAAGTTTTACTAGTATTACTGTTAGCAGTAACCAGCAATGATTTGTCCATTTTTGAATGGTGAACCATTAGTGTTTCTTTATATTCAGATTCAAGAGAAACAAGAAATCTTAAAGTTGCTATATCTACGTTTTTGCCATTGCTACATAGACAACATTAGCATTAACAGCTGTTTACTTACCAAGAGCTTTAGCCATTGTTGTGTAGTGAAGAGGAAAGAGGTGCCACTTCTTCATCCTCTCATGTTGGACTGAGGCAGACTGGATGCTACAGTGACTAGCACCTAGTTATTACAGAATCAGTGTTGTACACAGTTGAATACAAGGCCAGACTACTACTGTATTTGCTGTAACATTCAGAGACTGGAGCGTTAGTTGCAGTATGTCGAATAAGAAGCTCTGGTCTCATCTTAACCCTTATTTCTTAGTAATTAGAATGGAAAAGAAAAAAGAAAAAGGCTTAAAAACTTTTAATTTGTATTCATGAGATAAGAATTGTGAGCCATGAGAAGGAAGCAAACAGCTCTCCCATCACAATACAGCATGCATTACTTTTATCATACAGTCACATGTGCACACACGTACTTGCATACGCACATATGCATACAAACAGCACAAGAAACAAAAATTAATCAGGACGAACAAAGCCTGTCTGAACGTGCAGTGGTACATTAGCGTTTACACACACACACATTTGCACACACACACACAGAGGAAGCATTAATTTATTCAGGTTAGTGGTGTGCTTTAATTATTACAACCAGCCCCCCCACCCCACCCACCCACCCAGTAATAGCCAGCACGTCTGTAGTTGTAGCTGTCAAAAACAAGCTGAAACAATTTCATCTGTGAGCAGAGAAACAAACACCATCTCCTCTCTCTCTCTTGCTCTGTAGTGTAAAGGCCTTTAATCAAGCCCTGGTGTATTTTCTGTTTGTTTATAATGTGATAGTGAGAACGTAGCCTCTAAACGTGTTATGTTGTTGCATAGCTTCACTGAACATTTCCCAGGGAGGGGAAATTGATAGGGAGTTTCATAATTAAGCAAATTAATGAGTTTATTCGGTGAGCAACCAAACACCACGATGCCAGCTCATATCTCCACAGAGACATGAAAAGTCTTACTTTGTTGTCAGGGTTATTTGTGCCATGAGCCTGTGAGTGCACATGTGCATGTGTTGCTGTGTGTGCAGCTGCCTGAGTTTGCATCCCTTTGTTTCTCCAGTCCTTTGCCGCAGACAGATGCACAGAAAAGCATTGTGCTGTTTTCATGCTGACTTTTAAGGCTATGCAAATAGAAACACACTACAAAGACAATAACATTTTAACATCAATAACATCAAATATGCTTCAGTAGATCCTCCGCAATTGACCATTTGCAGCAAATTCAGTATTTTTCTCAATCATTTGTTTATCATCAGTTGCCTCAGGAATAAAGCTCCCCTGATTCCTTAATATCTAGCTGTGTCATAATGGCCCCCGTGACAGCAGGATATTAATGAGCAGCCATTTTGTGCCTTTGACTGCTGTTGCACTGGGCTTCATTAATTTCTACAGGTCTGAGAGGTGAGGAGAGTGCGTGATGGTGGAGGCCACCGTCCCCAGAGACACAATACCACCGACTGTCTGAATGCTTGATCATCGCTTTTTTCCTCTCGTTCTTTGACATGTGCACAGAAACATTGTTTTTGGCTACATTTGTGTGTATGTACATGAAAAATCACATGCTTCAGTTTGTGTGTGTCTGAATCTGTTTGCTTATGTCTGTGTGTGAATATGACCGCGGTGACCACCCCCTCCCCTGTCTGTTGGGTGCGTAATTACTTCAGCATAGGAAACTGAGGCAGGTGCACAGTGATAGATGATGACCCACCCCCCCCACCCCCCTCTCATTCAGTAACGACGGCTCTCGCCGCGATGCGTAGGGGCCACCCTGGGGCCAGAGGAGGAAATGAGAGCCTCTTTAGAGGACACAGACGCCATTAGGTCACCACAGGTGTCCTGCCTGCTGTTTGTCTCTCGGTCTTTCAGCTTCTGACACTTTTTTTATGCTTTCTCTGTTTCTGTTTCTCGCTCTGCTTGTGTTTGGCAGTTGCGACGAAACAGGTGTCAAAGTGCAGTGGAATGATATTACGTCCCTGCTGAGTGTAATATTGTTGTGTGAGCATGAGCCTGTGTGTGAGTGCATGTATGAGGAAATATGTGCATTCAGTTTAGTGTATAGTTAGTATAGAAGCTGAAAACTGGTAATTATGTGCACCATGCTATCAAATCAAAACAATTTGTAATTGACTTCAACATCATATACACTGTAAAATTCATATGTTACTCAGATGTTAATATGTTGTGTTACTTTTAAACAGCTTTAGGTAGAGTATATATCTATATAAGCAAGGTGTCTATCCTTCCTGTCCTGATGCAGCTGGAGATCTTTTACTGTGAAGCAGCTGCAGGGACTCAATGAACTTGCAAATGTTTACATTAGCCTTGACTATCAAATGTTGATTTAAATCTCTCTTTGTACATTTTCTTTCTATTTTCATCAAAGGATCCGTTTTAAACATTGCACATAAGGACTTCATCAGGACTGACAAAGTGCTGCCATCGCAGCCCTTTGTGATGTGTTTATTGTGGAAATTCAAATCTCAAAATTATGAGCCCTGAGGTGAATTCATATGTAAAAGCAGTGGTGGCAGAAAGAGATGTTCCAGTCTGTATCTCTTCCTCTTCATCTGTCTTTTTTTTCCACCTCCTCCACTCCCTCCCTCCCCTACTCATCGCTGATATATCTCTCTTCACTTCGAACCACCCTTCCCCTCACCTCTGTCCTCTCATCCTCGCTCCCTCCCCTCCCTCCCTCCCTCCCACCAGCACAGACAATAAATATCATGTCACGAGGATGGCAATGCTCCTTCATGGAACACTGCATGTTTAGTAGAGGCAGGAGAAGTTTAAGAGAAATGCTAACAGTGTTCATTAATGGGCCGCATCCGCGTTTGATGAGGCATGGCACATCCCAGGCAGCTGAACGGGAGAACAGGCAGGGTTTTGGGAGAACATAACGACCACTAGTAGCGGCGGTATTGTGTCAAATTGTCGTAAGGAGGCCTCTCAGGACTGACAGTGGCCGAACTTAATTACTGGCAAGCCAGCGAGCTGTGTCAAATCAGCCTCTCACTCCCTTTCCTCCTCACCCAAGCCACCCCTTCTGCCACCCGCTGACGAAGTCATATTCTTTGCCCTATATAGCAATGGAGAAATTGAATGATAAGCAGGATGGGCCGATGATTCAAACTGTCAAATAAGCTTTGTACCTAGACACTGGAGTGTCACGTGGGTGTCTGAGCAGGTATAGAATGTTTAAGATGTTGCTGGAGGGAGGAAGTTCAGGGGGAGGGAGGTGGGTGGATTGGCAGGTGGGTGTGTCTCATGTCAGCGGGCCCAGCTGAGGAGTCTTTACCCGGGAAGGTCGTAATTGGCGTTGGCTGTCGGGCGTGGATCACACAGTGGAGTCGCCTGACTTTGAAATGATACATCTGACTGCAGAGTGGGGATGTCTTCTTTTGTGGGCCCAATGACTGCATAATTTATAATTAACTGCAATCAGATTCCAGTCACAGGATGTTCATCAAGGCTTTTTTGTTTTAGGGTGGGGTGGTTGGCATTTAGGACTGGATCATCATTCAGTGTGTCTGAATGTTACATGGTTCAATTTGTGAAATTTACACCATTTGTCCAACAAATCTATTCGTTTCTCCACTGGAGCAATCTTAAAACCACTAGATCTTTTTTTTTTTTGCTGTCAGTCATTTTGTTTCCCTTGACAGAATATATGCAGTTTGGAAGGAACTGAATATATGTTTCACTAGGATTCTGTGATGTATTCTTTGGCCCTTTTACCATTGTTTAGCACGAAACCAGAGGGAGGAGAAGAACAACGTATTGGCTGGATGTGCAAACTTTAGATGGAACAAATGGGTTTATGAAGATCACAGTGGAGAGGATCAATAAGGACTGATGATTCAGGTGTCCAATCCATACATGCAAACACATTCTAATTGATTTTCTCTATTGATTTCCTTTCGTGCCTCTGAGGCTCTGATTTAAGACAGGAACATGCATTTGTGTTTGATGATGGGAATTCAGACGAGTGATTAGTCTTAGAACGTGTCCAAAATTAGTGTTGCTTACTTTGGTTGTGATCATAATGCATATTAAATAAACCTCAGACAACAGTGTGCTGGATTTAAATTATGATGAAAGTGGTATAATTTATGCATTGTATTGTGATAATCATCTCATGAATTATGTAAGTAATTATGCTATAAATCAATTTCTAAAGTAAATTTATTTAGTATTCTTGTACTTCCCTTATGAAATTGTGATGCATGTAACACATTTGTAGCACTATTAAACAGGTAAGAGGCGGGCAGGAATTGCTATGTATGTGTGTGTGTGTGTGCCTGTGTGTGCGTATGCCTGCCACTTCATTAATCTAAGTTTGAGTCTAAGTATATCAATCTTGTTACTGCCATTAATGTCACTTCAACTCATCATTTCCAATTTATATTTAATAATGAATGGCTTTTGGGCATAAGTATTAATGCAAATTGTAAATTTATGTTCTGAAGGCTGGCATGCCTTGATTAACCTCTCAATATTTAGAGAGCTGCTCCACTTCCATGCAGATGCAAAAATCCTAATAAGTGAATGCAGGCTCACAAGTTTCTCTGCAAACTTTCCTCTTAGTCTAAACCAAACATAAGCCCTCATTCCTTTCAGAGCTTTGACAGAGGCCCTGCTTGAATAGTAAACAGTTGGTTTGATTATTGATTTTAGCCCTAAAAAGCAATTTGAACTATCAGCTAGATAACATGTCAGCGCTGATTCCCAGTCAACTTTATATTTTGTACCATTTCCAAAAGCAAAAGCTAACGGTGAAACTTCATGTCAGCTTATTATGTGGTATTGGTGACACACTTATTTGACATGATGTTTATGATGGAGGGTTTGAAGTCTATTTTTTTAAGAATGCAGTTGTTTGATTTCTAGTGATTCGAATGCTTATCAACAGCATCTGATTCTTTAACACCTTCCACCTTTGAGAGGAGTGTGTCTGTTGAAATCCACTTCTTTCCCCAGCTGTCTTCATACTCTTGGGTGGGTGGATTAGATCATTGGTACTTCATTGGACTGAGTATTGATTAGCTATTAACCCCACTAACATAAATAATCATTTAAACATTCCCGCTGTGGCTGCCTGCGTTTTTGATTCAAAATTGCCTCAGGACATATATTGATTTTCTCCTTTTTTTCACCACTTAAAGCTCAAGGTTGGGAAGCATCTCTGCGTCCCATTACATATTAACAGCATCTCCAGTTATGTTCTTAAATCCATGATGGGTACACTGAGTTGCCTGCAAGATTAATTATTGACTGTCGCTGCGCAACCCGATCTTGAAAGTGTGTTGCAGCTAAAAGAAAAACATCCTCTTATATAAAAATATGTTTCTGCTGTTACTTTGGAAAGCAGGTCTGTTCTTGTCAACATGTTGGAACACTTTGGCTTGGATGCATATATGGTACAGATTAGATTGAAACCACAAGAAAGCTATGGATGATCATCATCATTAGGATTCATGGCGCTATACAGTCTTTAAAGTATGCAACAATGGCGAGATTAGGCCCAGTTTTGTATGAACTGGTCATTTTTGTTGTGGTAAGAGTTGGGGGGAGGGATGTGGATGTGAGTCCAGTCCAGCAGGCCGGGGCTAACACAATGATTATCATGTGCATGTTGCTTTCTCTTTGAGAGGCTGTTCCTCAGCTTGTCTCATTCCCTCCTGTCCTTTTCAGCCCTAAGTGGTGTCATTTGTTTATTAACTTGAAGTCTTGGGTCCTGTTGTTTTATTCATAAGCCATTGTTTCATGAACTGCTCCTGGGGGTTCCATATTTGTCAGCTGAGTGTCGTGGATGCTTTCCGCGCCTCCAGCTCGAGACTCCCATTCAACCAAGGATTTTTTTTTCTCCCCATCCTCTTCAGCTCCCGGTGTAGTAGAAACTAAATACTTTGTCTTCCGCCCATGTCTGTCTTATCGCTCTCTTCTCACCTCTTTACTCTGCTCTCTCTCCTTTTTTTATGCCTCTCTGCTTTCCTGACACCTTGGCCAATGAGGAGTTGTTTCCTGTGCCCGTGGTTTGTCAGGAGAGACAACTCAATAAACAATCAAAGTGGCGGCCAGCCGCTGAGACAAAGGAGCACTCTGCCTTTTTCTGAGGTGCATGAGCGACCTGAGGGCTTGCATGTATAATTAAGTGAGAGAAGCCAGGGAGCCACTTAATCTTCCCCCTAATGATCCTAGCTCTTCCATCACCGGGCTCTCTGAGAGGCCATACCCCAAAGACCCACTCTCCGGGTCACCACTGTCTAATTATGTTGGCAAATCTTTTTTTTATCAACCCGGAAGAACTGTTTCCTGGACCGCTGGCATTGATCCATTCATCATGGCTTTGTTCCTTTAAGAACTCTGAGGCACAAAGGGGTCTGCCAGATGAGCTATTTATCATCGGCAGAGAAAAATAGAAAGAAGTGAAGAGATGCATATTTCACACAGAGTTTTTTCTCAAGCAGCTTACAATAGCATGACACTATTTTCTGGTTTGGCTTGTATTGCACAGGGGTTCCTGTCTCGTGATTTATAAGAACAGTAATCACATTGAACTGTGGTGAAACTTTACCTTGATTATTGATTCTAATGAATAAACTTGCATTGTTAATGTATAAAACACATGAAAGATTTATACAGCATTGAGATTTATAGTACTTATGTCTAATGGGTCTATGTAACATTACATTGTCTTAGCGAACAGACACTTTGGGAGCACTCTCATTTTGTGATATAGAGCTGCAGTGCTGATTAACTTGAAAGCTTAGCATACATACTGGGCAGGAAACAGCTAGCCCATTCCTAAAGGTAAATACATTCCTTAGGCAGCACATCTTAATCTCATTAATTAACATCTTTTTATTCCTTGTTTCTTTTATTCCATTAAAATAAATGCTAAAGCAACAAGTTGTGATTTTACATGGCGGTGCATGTGTACCTTGGTCAGACCATTGACTGTCACCAATGACTGATGCATTAACAACTGAGATATAATCTATTAAAGTTACATTTATAGTTGTTGATGAGCAGATTTTTTATCCCTTGATCAGGCGTGGGCTAACTGTTTCCCCGTTTCCAGTCTTTTGCTAAGCTAAGCTAACTGTCAGATGCAGGAGTTCTCACTTAGCAAATAGCAAATAGTGTATCCTGAAGTATTTGAACTATGTCTCATTTCAGTATACTAAGTGAGAAGCTTTTATATCCACATCGTTTCATGTGGTTATGTGATGTCTACAAGTAAGCTGGCTGCTGTCCTCCAATTTTCAACACATAATATACTAGTACACACGCAGCAAAAAAAAAGCAGCGATCCTCCCCCCAGATAAAGCAAACTGAGGTTTAATTCTCCTGTTTCTAATGACTGCAGCTAAAGGCAGCATAATAGGCTATTACAGACTACCTGCATCATGGCAATTCATCGGTGGTATCATATGTTTCCCTTATTCAGCAACCTCCCACTCATCCTTGTGATTCAAAGCAGCAGCAGCCAACAGGAGAAACCCCACTCAGGTCCCCCATGTCTAGGCTGGCACTTCCAGCCACTGAAACCCTCACTTCCTCAGGACGGAGGTGAGGATCTGGGGATGGGGACAGGGGAGCAGAGGAGAGGGAGCAGAGAAGGACATGTGACTCAGTCCAAATGGAGCTTCTTGTGGTTATCCACTCTAATACAGACTATTATGGTCCCACCACTGACACTAATAGGATGTTACAACGATTTAAAATATTTAATGGCTCCCAGGTTGGGGCCCTAATGACCTCTTTGCTCATGTGCGTATTATGAATAGCAATGACAGTGTTGTGAAGTGCCTCTGGCCTCTGCTTTCTTTTCTCTCTCTCTCTTTTTTAGCTGCTGCTCAGACAGTGTGACAGGTGTCGTTTTGTAGTGATAGGGCTGCAGACACACAGTAAGTCCAGTGGATGGTTGACGGACTCCTTATAGGCACCCATAGTGTAGCAGGGTGTTCATTAAATGTCTTATATGCCTTTGCTTCGCACAAGTACACCAGACCACATATAAGCAGTTTGTTTGTATTATATGTGTTCATGGTCTCTATAATATCTGATGTGATGAAAGCTGGCCCTGTAGCTATGGTGGTTCATCAAACAACCAAATCTCCTAGACAGACCAAAGTTCCAGACCATTCTATTAGACAGTTTTAGAGAGTCAAACACTAAACAGTGCAATCAGTTTCCACCATTTTGCTTTCTTTTAATTGAAAAGCACCTGCCAGACTGTATTGATTTTGCTGCGTATCAATTTTTAACATAAGGCGATGGTGGAAGAGAACTCAGATTCCTATTTTAGTGTAAAATGCTGCAAAACAAGTAAAACTCCTGCTTCTCAAAGTCATACTTTGGTAAAGTATAATTATTAGCAAAATCAATTTATCAAATATCAGTATAGTAGTAATATATATTATATATTGTGTTACAATATATTATTGAATTGTAGCTTTATTTTGGGGCTGATAGGATTACGAGATGTAGCTAATTGTAACATAAATTGCATACACTTGTGTATGTGTAGTTTGATCTATAATTAGCATATTTCTAAGTTGATCACATGTAACTGATAAGTTTACTGCCAGATAAATATAGTGGAATAGCAGTGTGAAGCATAAAATGAAATAAACTACTGTACAAATACTTTAATTCTACTTAAGTACAATTGCCAGGTAAATGTAATTGTTACTTCCAAAAAGGATAAATTCTCCATTCTTAAACTGCAGAAATGTGTACCAGTAGACTCTCCATACTGTGCAGAGAAATTCATTAGAAAATGGAAAACCAGCTGGAATGTGATAAATGTTAAACGAAAATATTTTACTCGGCAAAGGCAAGAACACGCTGATGCTTTAATTTTGAAGTGATCTGCTTTTCCTCTTTCCAGTCCTCTATGGACATTTCACGGCATGGATTAAACCTGTGATCACCTGCAAGCCAGGTGGAGAAGGTTAAACAAATTATATGCAGCCGCTGTGTAACAAAACCCCTTCCTCAAAGAGACTTCCATCCTGACCTCGCGCTTCTTGAAGAAATTTGTATTAAACACTCGCAGTGAGTGCTGAAGGAGAAAAGAGATTCCTCTGGTCTCTGAAAAAATATTTCCCCACTGTATGATGTCTCTGATATTTTCAGATGGCCTGTGATCCTAGGGGTTTTCCTGAAACCGTGGGATATTTCAACCAACAGACTTTCCTACATTTGTTCAGGCACAGAGAATAGAGTCTTATATATATGTATGCGTGAGGTGTGTGCACATTAGGTAATACTGCGATGTGTTTAGGAGTGCTCATGCGATGTGTTCTCAATTGTGTGTGTGTGTGTGAGACAGAAAGAAATTTGGAAAGTTGACAGCTCTGAGGTCATTACACACGCTGATTGAATGCTAGATTAGTCCAAAGTGGCTCAGGGTCAAGCGGCTGCCTGCTCCTTTTTGGCACTCAATGACTTTAATACCCGCTACTGTATTAGTCAATTACTTCCAAAGGCTAGGCTGCCCTCTCGTTACCTCTCCACAGTCCTGATCATACCCTCTGAGGCATCGGCTTTTATTGCTTATCCATTATTGATTTGTCTTTATTTATAGAGATGTATCTCTGAAAGGCCAAAACATATCCCTCAAATGTGTTTTTAAGACAAGTTCATGTACAATACTGTTTAATGTTTTATTCTAGCCTGTAAATGTATTTGTTCATTTTGCCAGAGCAGAGTTTAATTTACATATTGGCCTGTATATTACATTAACACCCTATCCCTTTTCAGATAAAGCAAATGATATATAAAATATATTTTTAAAATAATCAAAATCAAAATAATTATTTCATTAAACAGAAAAATGCAGAAGATTCAGGTTTCAGGATTTGGACATTTTGTCTTGTGACCATCAAAGCGATCATGTGAGCCTGTGTCATGAGATCAGCTCCTCTATCTCCACCTCTCTGCTACTCTCTCTGTCTATCCATGACTCCACTCCTCCCGTAGCTCTGATGTTAAATTGCTCTTGTGTGGTGTGTCATGGGCTCTCCTTCCTTTCTCTTGGGTGACTGTCTTGGCCTTAGGTACACCGACTGACAATTACTGTCACGAGAAATTGGTCAATAGCTTTCTCTGCCAAGCCCAGGCCACTTGGGTGGGTGGTTTAGTAGTTGAGAGTAAAATGCTATAATTACTTAGCTAAGTGCCATATTATATTTTTCGCCCTCCTTTTTCCTTTTCTTTCTTCTTCTGAGTGATACAAAGCGAGGGTGGAGAAAAGAAAGGAAGGGTATTGAGCTGTGAAGCTTATAAAGAATGACTCTGAATGCCTCCTGTAACCTTTTCAGTGTGTTGTCAATAAGACAATTTGAGAATGACTACACAGGGGTCACAGGGAAGTTACACTCTGTCCTTGTTTTTTTGTCTCTCTAGCTGTTGGTCAGTCCATTTTTATGTCTCTCTCTTTTCCTCGGTCTCTCTCTACCATACACAGAACAATTGACTAGGCCTAATACTGTTCCTCTGCGGCCCTCTCTTGCCACACACAACACTGGCACTTTACGCACCCAAAACTGTCCAGGCTGGACATAATTATTTTCTTCTCAACTCTAAGCGAGCAAGTGGTTTTCTTTGTAGCAGCTTGTATCGCCTATCAGATCCTGCAGTTTGATTACAGTATCCTAGCTATTGCGCCAAAGCCTAAACTGTACTGTTGTTAATTAACCAGCATTCGGGGGATGGATGACGCGAGGGCCCCTCGGAGGTCCTGTAGCTTCCTCGGAAGCGGGCGAAGAGAGGATGTGGAGGTTTAAAACACGGGAGGGGCGATATATACTGTACCGAGAGAATCTGGTCTCAGGGCCCCTTGTTTTCTCACTCCTCTCAGACATGTACAGGCCCTAGCACTGTCATCCCTGCTCCACATCTGTGCCTTTTCCGTCACGATGCATGGGCACAAAATACATTCATCAGGCGTGCACTGAGTAAACCTCATTAAATAAAACTTGGGGCACATCACCTGTGTTCATAATATTTGTCTTATCTTAAATGTCAAGGTGGTCTCATTAGACCATTTGTAATTAGTGTCTATTGTGTGTGTATAATGAATGTTTTGTATAATGAATCGAATCATGATTACTTACTGTAAATAGAACTTGTGGACCTGCTGTAGAGGCATTTGTGAAGAGTCATGCACTGTTACATGTTTTAGCTTTAAACACCCCAGAGGTTTTAAATTTATTCCAACACATGAATTGTTCTATAAATGCTCAGTTCAGATGAGGAAGAAAAAAATGCCACTGCTGTCATATTTCTTCTATTTATGGGTACAGTAATATGTTAAAGAAATAAATTAGATTTAGCAATTTACAGAACTTTAACGACAGCTTACATTCATAAAAAGCTGCTGTTAACTTTAACTTACTGTATATATTTGTATATAAAGTGCATCTACAGTATGAGAGCTGAACATTAAATAGTCAAGGGAGAGGGTCATTAAATAATGACATCTCACCAGCCCTATGAAAATTATAAATATTCACACACACAAAATGTCTTTTCTGAAAACTTTAATTTTTACCCAATCCTCATTTCCTATATTTCTACACTGTTTGAAGGAATGACATTTTATTTATTTATAATAAAGGAACGCCACTGATTTATACGTCAAAGTCCGTATACAGGTCTCGGGGAGTACAGCTACAAATGTGAAAAAATAAAGTTTTGTAAAACCTTTTGGCATACTAGCATAACACATCTGAACATAAACCAAAGTGTCAGTGGTCAAGTTGCATTGTGGGTAATGTAGGAAGGTGAGTTTCTCTCTCTTCTAGTGTTGTGTTCCAGGTGTATAGCTTCATATATGAGGCAGTGCATTCTCATACTCCTTTTGTCACAAATTCTGGAAACTAAAATCATACAGGGGTTTATCAGTTTCTGTTGATTCACAAGATGGCGTCCAGAATAAAAAGTGCTACAGATGGAGAGCTCATTACAAGCCAGTAAAGGAAGTAGTAGAGAGAAGTGCAAAGGAAGTGAGGTGGGAAGCAGGCAGAGATATGAAGAAAGACCAGGATGGTGTTTTATTCCATCAGCTATCATGTACAGTTGAGAAAGGTAGGAGTGAAAATGTGTGAGTAAAAAAGTTGGAGGGGAAAGATGTGGACACGGAATGAGGAAAAGAGACTTAAAGATACACTCTAAAGAACAGACGTAGAAAATATAGAGAGAGATGAAGAGGCGTTTGTAGTTTTTCTTCCTTAAGGTCGAATATATTCAACCGTCGTAAAAAGGACAATTTACAGCAGCATCATAAAGAACATTTATGCTCATTGCTGTGTCCCAACAGACGTACTTGTTTTAATTGTCCGTAGACGAGCATTGTTCTGCAAGATCAGGGTCTGGAAAATTTCCTCAAACTCGTTCATTGTTACAAGGAACACATTATAGGGGCTTTTCATTATTTTCCTCTGATATAAAGAATATGTTATTTGAATTTTTATAATTCTCAGAGCAGCTCTGAGCACTTCTATAAATAGCTTTGTTCAACTTGAGTTGCAGATTCAAATGAAGGGAGAAGTCATAATCTCTTACAATGTTGTATCTTTGTCTCTCTCTCATGGCTCTCTTGTGTGTTTCTCCACACACTAAAACCTCAATATCCCTCTTTGTATGTTTTGTATTGGGTTTGTTATGCGTATCAAATGCCCTTTTTTTTTGATGAATGCTGTCTATACTGGGAAGATTAATTTGTTGTGCGCGTGCAGATCCATCTCGTAACTGAGCGACTTTCTGCTGACTTTGTAGCGTTCTCAGACGGTTGTCATGGTACAATCGGCGGAGGTTGTCCCACTTTTCCGAGGACTTCGCTTGTTTCTGAGATTGGCCTCAGTGCTGTGACACAGCTTCAGCCTCCAGCTCAAACACTGAGGTGAGCAGCACGGTGCAAAATCACACAGCCCCGTCCTCTTGAAATGCACTTGTATCCTCAGCGGGTTTGCCCACAAGTTTGGTTAAAAGTGTTTTTATAAGCACTGGCTGCTTCTGCTTGGCTAAGCAGCGGCTGTGCCCTGAGGATATACAGTTGATCAATGTGCCATCACAATTGTAGGCAGGACTAAAGGCGGCGCGTGACTCCAACCTTCTTGGGGTATAATAATTCTATTTTGGGTTTTGGAGTGCAGAGGTTAGGCACAGTGCTTGAAAACATCCTGTTTTGCCTGCTCACAGAATTACATTTGAAACTCCAGTTCATTACCTTGATGTTGGCTGGGAATTTGCGAGAGGAAGGATGTGATATATTAGCGATATGTTAATCCCAAAAGGACGATAAAATATTAAAAATGAACCCTTATTGAATTCTAATGTTGTTGGTGTGTGGCCTAGGCACAGAACAGTCCCTCTGTTATTCGAAATATTCACAAGCGGTTAAGTTTATGTGGTTTCAGAATTGTTCACGACTCCAGCCTTCTTCTTACTCCCATGGCGGACCCCATCTGCTACGGTATCCATAAACCCAATAAGTCTCTCCTCTCGCCCTCTCATTTCTCATAGTATTAATAATATGCAAAGACATCCATAAAGTGGGGCTGTTAGCACATATTAAAACAGCACTATTGGGATATATCCGAACCATACAAGGCTGAACTATTATTCTCCCAGCGCTTGCGGTGAAGCCCGAACCACCCGGTCATTCCAACAGATGGAGGTGAGGCCAAGACTGAAGTGCTTATTTCTCTCTCTTTTTTAAAATAGGCAATGAGGAGGCCATCAAGACCTCTCCTGGGTTAACGCTGTGCGTAACCTTTTTATGCAACAAGCGATGTCATCTGCATTCTTTGTTGTGTTAGGAGAGTTAAATGACCTCCTGGGATGGGTACTGTCTGACCTTTGGCCACAGGGATAATGAATGAGATGAGGGCGTCAGGTATAATAGACTATTGAGTTGGTAGTATAGCAGAGGGCAAGGCCTTTTCATGCTCTTGCTCATCTTTGCTTCCTGCCTTTTTCTCGTTGGTAAAGATGATGCAGACACAGGAGCAATTACAGAGAAACAGACCTCCATTTCCATCTGACAATGGGTAAAAGGCTAACCAGCCTCCTTGCTTAAAACACGCAGGCAGCCAGAGTTACAGCAAGCTGGAAGACGAGAGCCAACAGCAACCCCGGCATCTATTCTCAGACTAATGGTCCTCACAGGTTTTAGAAATATGGTCTAATTGAATTTCAGGATGTTTCTAATATATTATTAATTCCCAGACAGAGTGGAGAAAGTGAAGGAGGGAAGAGGCAGGCAGGCGTCTGTGATTGTGATTGCAGAAATGCTGAAAATATAATGAACTAGATATGAGGATTAGCAGGTTTTTCCTGATACATTTGGTGGCACCCCCTCCTACCCCAACTCCACCCTCCCACCCCAAAACTGTCACAACTCGTCTGTCTCACCCAGTGTCTCTGTCTCCCGAAGGGCACGGCTTTGTTGTATCTGTGCTGTTGTGTCAAGAAGATGTGTGAAGATAGATCATCTTTCCCCCTCAAACCCCTCCACATTTAAACAATCCCGTACAGAATTCATTTGTCTTGGTTTGGCTTTGTCTATGAGTGACACAAGCGGGGCTCCTTTTGTGCTCAAAGGTGGAGTACATGGTGTCAATAAAATGTCCGAAACTTGCGACGCCGTTTTGAGGAAGAGCTTCTTTTGTTCCTGGAGGAGTCTTGTACCGAGGAGATAACTGCAGGCTGTGTTGGTGTGAATTAATATGTTGCCCGGTTAGACCAGGGTGTTTTCTTACTCCAGCTATATCTCTGGTAGCTTGCATAGCTCTCTTCCTTTGTATGTTTCTCCTTTGAATTCAGCCCTTGATTGTACTCATTCTTGCTGAGCAGTAAACAGTACAGTGTGCCCGACAGATCTTGCATTTATCTTGATAGGCTCCTTTGGTGCCAAATGATATTACCGCCATCCGGTTTGTCTCTACTGCGATGAGTAACCTCATTTAATCATTAAAGGTTGACTTATCAGGGAGTAGCATGATAAATATCTCCTCTGGTTTGCAGTTGCTCATAATAGCCCTCAGTGGGCATGATTAATTAGTGACAGGGTTTAGAATCTTGTGGGTTTTGCTTTTAGGTGGCGTATCCGGATAAAAGGAAGCAGAATTATGCATTTACAATTTATTTATTTATTTACTTTTTTTTTTTTTTTGGTCTCATGACAAGCGGTAACCTGGCCGGCTGGTGCTAGACTGTGTCTGAGGACTAATGAGAGAAATTTCCCAGAAGAATCTTATCTAACCCCACTCTCCCGGAGGCTCACCTTGGAACTTTCCTGTCACCTCCACACACACACACACACACACACTCTTGTGCACACACAGGTCCACCACCCCCACCTCTCAACACCACCTCCACCCCTCTGCTGCTCTGCCCATCAGCCCCCTCCACCTGCTTTCGCCCCCCTCCGCCACCTCCTTTGCCTCGCTGACACCCCTGTTTCTCTAACACTATCATGTAGCACAGCCATTTCACTTTTACCTTACCAATTAAAACCAGAGGAGAGGGGAGGAAAGAATACTCTTATCTTTCAACTCCTCCTCCTCCTCTCCTTCTCTTATCAACGACACAATCTTTCAGGATTCCTCTCCTTTTCCTCATATGTGTTGTGCACATACACATGTATAGTATGTTAGAAATCCAAGGTTTACAAGAATGGCAGAGCATGGGTGAATTAACAAAGAAATCACCAACAGCTTTCAGCTGAGGTAGATAATTAAGCTTTTTAGTCTCTGTTCCTACGATCGCCCAGGTGGAGGCAGATGGTGAACACAGTAATAATAAAAAAAAGAAGGTAAAAAGTGGAGGAGTTGTGCCAACTTGAAGTCCACTCTTCTGCCGCCCAACTGATTTTAACTCTTGCACCAGACAGCAAATCTGTTCAAATGGTTTAATCCAGTAGACGCTTCAAACACGCACAGATCACCTGCAGGTAAACGCACACACAAACTTGCACGCCGTCACAGTCTAACACACACATACACACACACTTGTGAAGTCAAAGAAAGCTTTGATCTCGGGTGTTGCTACACTGACCTCTGCAGGATCCTCCCCCAGCTCTCATGTGGGTTTGGACTTGGTTTTGTGTGTTGGTGCACATGTGTGTGTAGCCTAGCATAACCCGTTTGTGGAATTGGTGTGTGTGTGTGTGTGTTGGTGCACAGGTGCGTGAGATTTTACTGTCAATTCTCACTTGCACGCCACATCCGCAGATGAAAATAGTCCACAACTTATGCACAGTTTTTTCCTGTTTTAGCAACATTTGCTAAAAACGACAATACCCCGCTGTCTTAGGGAGTAATTCTACTTTTACTACTACTACTACTTTCTACTTTTCTTTGAATGAAAGAATATAGTCATGACAGGTTTTTAGAGACATCTTCAATCGTGGGCTTCAGACAAGCTGCAGAACTTCCAAAGTATTGACACACTCACAAATTTTTGTTTTTGGTCTTTTTATGAGATTTGAAGATCAAAAACTAGTCCGGGAATTACTGGAACTCTTGGAAATGGAAGCCGTTGAAACGAGCACACGTGTTTTAAGGCTCAGAATAATGACTGATCATATTTTCAGATGTTTAGAGATGATGATCTGAGGCTAATTAGGCGATCCACATGTGGAAAACATTGTCTGGTTGTGTGTGATTTCTGAGGCAGAGTAATCCAAAAGTTGTTCACAGCAATTAGGACATCTCACATAATGTGGATGACCCAGGAAATTACACTGCTGCCTACAAAAATGAAACAGATGTTAAGTTATCTGTATTCCCCCCCCACCGCCTTTTTTTTTTTTTTTTTTTGCACCACACAAGTTAAGAGCGCCATCTGTGTTTTAATCAATCTGAGAGTGATGTGTGGTGTGACAGTGTTTGGATGGAGGGAACTGGTCAACAAACAGAGCAAAACTGCCCAGTGTAATCTAGACACACACACATATGTGTACACAAACATTCACACATACACACATGGCAAGGCCCCGTGGGAAAACATCATCTCACATGGAGTCAGAGATCAGGGCTATCTAAACAACAGTTCCTGATTAGTGTTACATTACTGTTCAATTTTTTATTTGTTCCAAATTGGAAATCGGAGGATGCCGTGTTTTTGCCCCCCTCCCCACACCCCCCAATGCCTTGATATTAAACATGGATTAGCAATGTCTAAGCTCTCGTCGGCCCAGACACGAGGGGGAACAGACACTGCTCTTCCCCTCAGAGGCCATTGATTTCCAAGCTACTTACGCCCTGTTTGTATGTACGGACACACTGGAGTGTAAGCTTGTTAAATGTGAAGTGCATCACCTGTCACCCCCGAGGTCCTCGTCTCATCTTCTGCGGCTTATCAGCACATAAACACACACATACACACAGACGCAGCATGAATCTGGCAAATCAGATTTAGATATTGTATGCGCCGCACCGTCCTCTGACAAGGCTGATTGTACCAAGGTCTCATCTGTGATATCAGGCTCGAACGCCAGATTGGTGGGTGACATGGAACAGACTAAACAGGGTGATCATCCACCTGCCATTCTTCCTCAGGCCCTCTGATAGACGCAGCAGCAGTTTTATTTTCATTTTAATGCAGCACGCTTATGTATGGATGGTGTGTGGCCATGCATTTGATCTACTGTTGATGCCTGAGTCAAGATCTCTCCTATAGAATAAAATTCACGTCGTGTTATTTCAGTCAGGTGATTACTCTTATTACTATCTTACTATTACTCTTGCTATCATTTCAAGTGCACTTTTCATCTCATCCTTCATGAAGGAGCTTGACTTGACCCTAAACTTACTCATGAGGGAAGAAGATTTTGATTACATCTTTCGACTCTCTAAGAAAATAAAAGTTTGTATTTCTCATAAAGCTTTCTATCTGGCCTTGGTGTTCAACACTGAAGGATAGCCCAGGTGATTACAGACTGTAGTCTGCTCCAGCTTATTATGCCAAAACATCACTGGGCCCTTCTCCAAATATATCATAAATAATTATTACAGAGTGCATGTTCAGTGCTCTGGGCCATGGATATAACTTGTTTAGTTTCAAACACACCCCAATCAATATAAGCCTGTCATCTAAAATTTATGAGAACACCAGCTTGTATTTTATTTATTTATCTATTTATTTATTTATTTATTTCATTTGGCTGCTTGCTTTCAGCCTCTTGTTCTTAACTAATCTTGCTGAGTGTGTTGTACTTTGTGTTTGTGTGTGTGTAAATTTGAGAAATTGTGAATACCTTTTGTGTGTGTGCAGTCAATGCATGTGTGAGTGTGTGTGTGCGAGGACGTACTCTTGCAAACTCGGTCCAGCAGGCAGCTTCCACTCGAGGGACCTGGGAATTATGGATTGAGGACAGGAGTCATGCGATGATTGACAGCCGCATTCCGTAGGAGGTGATTAGGTGCACGAGGCCCAAAGAAAACAGACATGATGGAAATTTCAACATCCCCACTCTAATTTCTGCTGCGGGTAATTATGATACATGATGATCTGCAGACATCACTGGCCACACAGCCCGCCGTGCTCAATCTCTCCTGCTCTCACTGTCGCTCTCTCTACCTAAGTAACCCCACTCTCACACACACACACACACACACACAGGCAAACACACACTTCCATACAAACCAGTGGCATCAAAAAGCAGCAACGAGATGAAAATATGAAGAGCATCTGTAATTATTGGAATCATTAGTGACTGAATTGCTTCTTTCATACCTAATTTTCAAAGCAGTTGTTTGACACTGTGGGAAATCCAGTTATTCACTTTCTTGCGTTAGATGAGAAGGTCAATACCACTGTCATGTCTGTATGGTAATTCTGAGGTAGCAGTCAGTTAGCTTAGCATAAAGAGTGGAAACAGGGAAACAGCTAGCCTGGATCTCTGCTTCAGCATGATTTACTGTATATCATATGCATTATATCTTGTCTCTTTAACCTGCACTAAACCCAGAGTGTCATTTTTAAACATGAATTGTTTATTTTTACTTCGGTGTTTGCAGATTAAACAAACATATTTATTATTAAAGCTCTAGAGGTGCTAGTAAGCATTTTTTGTTACCTTCAGACAGAGCCAGACTAGCTGTTTCCCCCCATTTCCAGTCTTTATGTATATAGTACAGACACAAGAGTGATATTATTTTCATCTCATTTTGAGCAAGAAAGGGAATAATTGCATTGTCCAAAATGTCAGACTATTCCTTTAAATGGCGGTTACACAGAGTTTAAATTGTACATTTTGGATTTAGTCCGTCATTTCTAAGGGGTCGGATTTCATTTAACTCGACTGTAATTAAAACTGTAGTACAGTTAATTGATGGTCAAACTAATCAGGATGGAATTTAGCTGCAGCATTAAATCACACAACTCGCCGTCCAAAACAACCCGAACACACACGTGTACACTCACTCAAACACACACTTGCAGACAAGATCGGTGTCAGCCACCATTGCTCCCAAGCCACAGTGGAGGTGTTATGATCTGAAAGTTACAACATTCCTCCCAACAGTTCCTCTCAGCCTCTCCTCTCTCATGTGTTCCTCACTCTCTTCTCCCCTGTATCTGACAAAAGCCTGCATGTCCTGCTCTCTCTCTCTCTCTTTCTCTGTCTCCCTCTCTCCCCTATGTCAGGTGCGTTTAGCATGGCTTTGAACACCATGCCTCCATATTTTATTGAACACTTTGTTGGTTGATGCTGGATTCCTCCACAATGCTTGGCGATGGGTTCATGCATTAGAGATGTGAGGTTTGGACGGGGGCTGGAGGAGGATGGAAAGAAAATATAAAAGATTGGTGGGGGCCGGTGTGTGTTTCTCTCTCTGTTTTGGTGAACTGTATAGAAGTCATTGTTATTTAGCATTTCAGAATTCGTTCGTTTGCTTGCTGCAAATAAAAATCTATGAGTGCTCTCACAGATTCTCTCTCAAGGATAAGAGCTCCGTGAGTGCTCTGTATCTGACTGTTGGACATTGACTTGTTTTCTTCTCTCAGCAGGCATGTCTATAATATTGTTTTTTCATGGTATTCCTTGAATCTGTACTCAGTTTTGACAGTGTGAGGTATTTGACCACCCTGAATTGAGAGAGTCTGACAGTTGGTTTTGCTCTCTACCTCTCTTTTCCAAACTGTTGCTTTATCTTGTTATGACGTTTCAGTCCAACAGAAGAAAAACTGCAAGAAAAACTTATCTGGACTTCATTGGTTATTACTAACATTATGCTTCATGACCTTTTGCTTTCAACTGAAATCTGTTCTTGTGTATGCCATGTATAGAAAGGGGTCTATTTGCATATCTAAGGTTAAGCCCAGTTGCCCTTCATATACAGTAGGTGTGAAAATACTGATTAATCCCCCAAAGGGGTGAGTGTAAAACACATATCTGCAACCTCCTGATTGTAACGTGTAGCAATAGGAAAATTCGACACTGAAATATGTCAGGCCTTAAATTAGCGCTCCATATTTTAGTGCCATTTCCAACAGTGGCACGCTGCAAAGGCCTCCGCAGACAAGAGGCATCTCACTTGTTGTCAGACAGCCTCCTATCACCTCTGCATCACATTTAATTCATTTGCATGAGATCTTGATTCCATGAGAGCCATTGAATTGAGAATTTTGCCATTTTTTCTTTTGTTTTGAGGTTGCATCTTAATTGTCTTGCAAGATAGTGCCAGTGTTTGTATAGCTCTTGGATTCTTGACAAAGCCTCTGTAAATGTGCTACTGGAAAATCTGTTGTTGACTTTTTAATGCTTCCCATTCACAGTTGCGTATTTGTCCGCGGGCTGCTGTAATCGTTGTGGCATTCTTCGACACCGCAGCCAAACAGATGTTTCATTTACAACTAACAATTACACACAGAGGAATCTTGGGGAGAAGGGGGGGAAGCATGAGTTTATTTAAACAAAATCTTCACATGACGAGCCCTCTCTCCAGCACCTCGCAGATTTATTTGAAACGAAACAGTTTGTGCTGATTCTCTCATTTACTTCTCAACCCTCTCAGTCCAGGGAGCAATAATCTGGCTTCCTGTAGACTAAACATAAAATTAAAAAGCAATCTGGCTGTGCCGTATGTTTTATAGAAATCTGAAAAAAGAAAGAACTCACATCAGCGACTTTTACAGATAAAAGTGCCATGGCTCGCCAAGTGAAAAGACGGATAAAAAAATGAATATATATCTTTTTTTCTCTTCCTCTTTTTGCCTTTGCATATGTTAGAGCAGCTTGATTAACGGCCGGGCCGTCCAAAAGCTAATTATTTTATTGAGTTGGGGGACGAGGTGGGATCCCACCTTGGGGATTTGGCTTTGGCTTTGGCTGCAAAATAGAAAAGGGCCCCACGTGTGATGTGTGATTTCTCCCTCCTCCCGGTGCCCGTCCTGCACAGTGACAGCAGGATGAGCCCCAGGTATGGGTGGTCTCATCTCTCGTCTATCAATAAGAAGCTTACTAGCTGTACTGGAAATGGGAGGGAATACAATACCGTTGCAATTTGATTTTAAGCCCCACAGGTCAATCTCCTGAACCCCCTTTTCAGGCAGTTCCTTTTATCATTCTTTTTCCCCATCCTTCAACTTTCTCTTTTGCTTTCTAGTCTCTGTCATTCTCTCTCTTTCACTCTTTTCTGCCATCTCTCACTCACTGTCTTTATCACACTTTTTCACTCTCAGTGTGGTTTTATTCTTTTCAGAGTAGCCTGTCTTTGGAGGTTTGTGGTTAAATCAAAATATGCAGCAGTCACAAGTTCAGACTGGGAATGTCATAAAGACATTTCTCTCCTGTTTCCACGGTGATCAGTATTGGCTCTTACTCTTGATTACTTATGCATACATTTTAACATATGTAACCAACAATTAGTTACCATACACAACTTGCAGTTAATTACTTTTTATTACTTTATCAGCTGGGTAGAGTTCTTATGTCTGCAAATTTAACTAGTAGGACTCTTTCTACATTCTTAGTAGTCATTTTTGTGCAAGAACTGCATTTAGGTCACTATTTAATGAAAACATAAAATATACATAAACTCACTCCTGAATATGCATATACAGTTGACAGGGATTGTTTTGCATGGTTGACAGTACTCCTATCCTACCGTGCAACACCTGACCCCCTTTAATAGATGTTTGAACTCTTGAGATAAGAAAAAAAAAACACCATACTTCCAACTCATCACAGAAGTCTGTTGTCACAGTGCATGCACACCATGCAGCCGAAGTTCCAACAGTGTTTGTAGAGTTGAATTTTTTCTCTCAAAAACAAAACTGGGTCTTACTTTACTGTTATGTAACACATTTGTGATAGCTTGAGCAGTATTTGTTTAAGTGTGTGTTTCATTGTTGATCTAAACTAAAACAGTTACGTAAGGAGTCATCTTGCATGCCTATCTATAATGTGTGTGTATGCAGGCCTGCACTTACCCTGTGTGTGCACACATGCGCATGCCTTTGTGTGTTTGTGCATGTGTATACCCCTGCATGTCTTGTGTCTGTGTCACTGTATCAGTGGTATCTGATTGACCTTGCACCCCTGTCAACAAGACGTGGCCCCTGGGCTGTGAGCTCCCTGTGAGGAAAAAAAAAACCCTTTGTCGGCCACTCAGTATCGAAGTCGAGTTGCGTGGTGGACAACAAATTGGCTCCTCCATGTCCCCCTCTCCAAATGCTAAGGTTAGGCTATAATTGTGGCACCTGGGTTGGAAAGCAGTGGAGTTATAGACAAAATAGCGGCGCTCATGTCAGTGGACGTGTTGTGAATAGTTCACATAATACCAGTGTATACACAGTGGACACGGAGCCAGCCACCTTTGCTCCTCTCCCCTGTTCTCGCTGAATAAGAATCTGACATAAATTCTGCACATATAAAATTAGTAAATGCCACTGTAGCCGTAGTTAAATATCACACAAACCCCCGGGGAGGGGGAGGAGATGGTGGGGGTAGGAAGGGGGGTTGCGGCATGTTACCTTGGCCTATTTTTTTGTTTGGGGGTTTGACTAAAGGAGAAAAAGGGATGGCGGGGGGTTAGAGAGAAAGAAGGTGAAGGGGAAGGAGAGAGGGGGGAACAGCTGTACGTCGTCAGAGGGTGGGGTAAGAGCAGTGGCGGGGGCCGCCTGCGACAGAATGTTGCTTTCAGATACAGAGCTGTCATGCTTCACACTCCCTCCTCTCTCTCCCCCTGCTGCTCTCCTTCCTTTCTTCATATTGAAACTATCAAATAAAACAGCGTCGTGCAGAAACCTCTTTTCTTCAGCCTCTCATATGGCATCATTAGAGGTTAAGTGCAGTCTAATCTCTCCCCTAATAAAGTTACTTTGAAGTGAGGAAAAAGGGTGGAGTGGGGCCAGGGGTTGTTCACACAGACTATTTAGTAAATTAGCTCAGCCCAAGCGTCACCGGCGAAGCCTGGAACTCTGTTCAATGTGAAATTTGAACCACCCTCATGCAGCTATCATGAATCACGACACAGCATGCAGTAACTCTCGGTTCCTGGTAAATTTGGTTGTAGGCCTGATGTATTTTCCAGGTTTAGTTTGCAGTTTCTTTTGGTTGTTTGAGCAGGAAGGTTATCGTTTCACAGGTAGGTAAAACAAATGTTACTTAATGAGCTGCGGTAGCTCTCGACTGCAGTTATTTTAGGTAGAGGAAGTCTTGCTTCCATTTTCATCCTCTCACATTAATCCCCTTCTGTCTCCACAGCACAGCAGAGGCATTTCATTTACTTGCTCCCTCATTCTTCATCCCTCCATTTCTTTTGCTTCTCTGTCCTCCATCCGCTCCTTCCCACGCTCGACCCCTTGCTGAGCCCTACCTGGCCCCTCCATCCTCAACATTTCCATACCAGCCTGTTGCTTCCACAGCCTGAGCCTGGCAACGTGCCAGCACTGGGCGGGAATGTCCCCCCACCTCTTTGTTAATTTACCAACAGATTGCCGTGGGCTGCTCACAGTTCACCGACGGGGTGTTTACAGCAGTTAAGTGACGAACTGACAGCCATTAAAACCTTAATGTAGCACAGCGTCGCGGAGCAAAGACTCGACTGCCCCTGTTTTGTCTGGCACACATGATGATACAAAAGCCAGAGCTGCGCGTGTTGTTGGCATTCCGCCTTAATTGGAAGCCCTGGGCCCCAGCCAACACCAGCAGCCAAGATACAACAGGTCTGAGGCACACAGGCCTGCCAACAAACAAATACACGCACACACATTCACAAGTGCAATTTCAATGCATATGGTACATACGGGGAAATTTGACTTCTTAAATGTCGAAATGGCACTGAAATAGATTTCTGCGTCTGTGGATCGTTTTCAGGCTTTTCCTTCATTAATAGAAATTTAAGTGCAATTAACTGTATGAACAGTTATTGTTAAAGCAACTTACCTGACACAGCACAGCACAATGTGGTAGTGATTTGCCGAGTAAATGTTATTGCACTCACATGCATCAACACCACATGTTTTCTGTGTCTTTTGTTGGAAATTGGAAGCGGCCAGGATTCTTTCTCCAAAGGGATCATGTGAAATTACTCCGAACCGTTTAGTGTCCAACGCACAAAATGGCGGTTCTTGACCATATGGAACCCTTTATGTAATGTTTTCCTTGTTGATATACAGAATCTATAACAAATGATAATGGTTTGCAGCTGTGGGATGGATGAGGCACGGTGTCGGGACGATGGCTTGATGGCTTCAGTATGAGTTGTGTGCCCAGTCCTAATGTTGCTCTCCAACAATACCTGCCTTAATGCAAAGTTTATGACTTTTTCTTTGTATCCAGTTAGGGTAAACTGGCAGATGGATTTAGATTTGGGGGATTTAAAATTGCAACAAGGAGGTGAATACAGCGCTGAGGAAGCTCACAGAAGTAGAACAGGTCCAGACAATCCACTGTTGATTTTAAAATTGATGATGTCTGGAAAAAATGATTTAATTATGCTACCTAATGATGAACACTGGAGCACAGTCTCTTTTAGCTTGTTTCCCACTGTCATGATATTCATTTGATCTTACATATCCAAGCGCAGGCAAATTGATTTTGTTGATTTTTGAAAAGTCAAAAGCTTTGATTATACCCAGCAGTGTGTGACTGAATCAAAACAATAATGGAGCATGTCTAAGATTACTGCTTATACCTTTGTAAGACTGAACAGCTGGCAACCTGATAATCAGTGATTTATATGCATATAGGTCCTGTTTTTAACAACAAATCTCAATGGAAGGATACAGATGTTTGTCATGATGGGACAGCTGCATTTCCTCTGTCACCTCGAGGAAGGTGAGACATTCGGATGCAAAGGGGGGGAGAAACTGGATATGCAGGCGACTTCCTTTGTCAATCACTTCTGGCAAAATCATTCCTTGAAGGGACTCAGGCTGGATGAGAGGCGCTTTGATGGAGAGCAAACACTACAAATGGAAAAGAGGAGATGGGGTAAAAAGGCTAACTATGACAGCTCTTCTACTGTAGTGTATGGAAACATGTCCTCTGGGAAAGGTGATATACTGTCGGTGACCACCAAAAAATGTAGGCGAAGCGGTGACAAATTGCATTACAGGGCAAATGGCCGAGTTTTTGAGAGGCTCCAATTTGTCGTCTCCAATAAAGGCCATTGGTGCTCAACAGTCTGGGCTTGTTGCCCAATAGCTGGTTAGAGCCAAACTGATTGGATGTAATGTCTGACAGCTGTCGGGGGGTCTACACGAATTGAGTCGACTTCTACGTGTCATGCCAAGTTTCTGTACATCAATATGTATAAGGCGAACACGGAGGCCAAGAGGGCAGAGGAGAGTGAGAGCGGGAGACGCTGCTTTACAACAAATGCATGACTGCCTGTTGTGGTAACAAGAGGCCCCATCTGGCGCTGCTTTAGGTTCCCCAGGCTCCACGTGTAGACAGGGGGGCGGGGGGGGGGGGGGGGGGGGGGGGGGGGGGGGGTGGTAGTATGTGAGACTGGAGGGTCGGGTGTTGTGTGGTTACAGAAGGGACACCCCGGGCTCTGGAGGCAGTTGGGTGAGAGGGTCAAGAGGGTCGACTGTATGGACTACCTCGGGGGCCTGGAGTGTGACAAATGGGCTAATGTGGTAGCGGTAGAGAGCGGTGAGCATGACATTAGCCCTGTAGGATGGGTTTAGTGAAAATAAATTGTGTCTGTGTGTGTGTGTGTGTGTGTGGAGCATGGACTGAAGTTTTGTGAGATGAGCACGATGCACATAATCTGCATCCAATCTGTGTACAAAAAGTGAAAGAAATACATTTCTCCCAACCTGGAGATACAGTATTATATGTGGCATTTTAGTAAGGCCAGTCTGTTGGTATCTCTTCATAAACACTACATTTATTTGCTGTATGACACCCCATTAATGGATGAACGCTGATAGACTGTAAGTGAAGGGATTCCAACTCTGTCTTCTAAAAATTATGCATAAAAACTACGAAGTTGCAACAGAAAATATGGTCTGACGGTTTCGTTGCTCTTTAATGTGACATGAGACGCAAACTCCAGTTTCAGGTCCAAGTCCTGCACTGTACATGTTCAAACCTGTTTGTACATGTGTCCTTGTTTAACTTGCATTTTCATTAGTATGTAGGCAGACTGTTGCATGGTCGTGCAATAGCAACACTCATCTCTTCCACACCTCCTCCTGTGCCCAGGGGTGTCAGGTGGATCAAACCCCTGGGCTTTTTAGTGGATTTTAGATCTCACTGTCACTGATTATCCAGCCATTAGCGGCCTCTGTTTGTTTGATTTCCTCTATCGATTAAAGGCAATCCCCAATCAAACAAGCTTTATTGATGAAACAACACAAGCCCCCAGTCCCTGGATAAACACAACACGGCTTGCTGTGTACGCTGCTGTTGTTGGATGGGGGGGGCAGCGACACCAATCTGTTCCAGAAAAGTCTCCACATTTCATCACGCCTGAAAGCACCACTGTGGCTTCCCCATAAGAGACTTGTAGGGGAATTATCTTTGACAGCACGAGCAAAGGCATGTGATTAGATGCCATATTGTTAGCGCTGCCATCTTTTACATACAATATTTATCCTATTGATTTCTTTTGATTAAAAATCTAGGCAGTCAGCGTTGGCTTGTCACTGTGAAAATCTTCACATTTCCTGCCTTTGTGAGGGATGTGTGTCGTGTGGATTAATATTTCAAAGTCTGGTAATTCATTTATGACAGGCAGGGGCTTGTTACCGGGGAAAAACAGAAGTGTTTTCACAGGGAATATTGAGAAAGAACAACTACCGTGTTGCTGTTGATGTTTTCATTTATGTGTTTGTCAACGAGGCGCCGCGAATTGGCAGCGAGGGAGTGAAGAAGAGCGAGAGGAAAAGAGAGTGCGCTAAATAATACAACAAATTACATGGCAACTTTCTTCCTCTGTGTCAGGAGAACAGATTTGAATATCTATTATTTACACAAACATCTTGTTAGCTAAAGAGTAAGCAGTTTGTTTACTAAATATGTGTTTTGGGTTGGATGAAAACACAGCAGCTGCATAATTCATGGAGCCAAACGTTGTTTGTTCGCGTAGCTCAAGCATTGTAAAATGTTGTGGTGTCAGACACATCCCTGCACATTAAAAATAGACTACTGCAACACAGCTAAAGCTCCTGCTTTCCAGTCACTTATTCAAGCCTCGCTTCGGCACATTAATATTGCAGATTGTTACACTGGCACGTCAAAGCTTTGTGTGCGTGTTTGTATGTGTGCGCACTCTTGCTTGTGTCTGTTTTTACCGCCTGTTTGCTAATGCCCCTCGTTCTCAGAAAACAGAGGCAGAGGATTTTCGTGCTCCTTCTTTCCCTCCATCCCTCCTTCCTCCCTCCACCCCTCCCCCCCCCCACCCTAAAATTAATCCTCATTTTAAACGTCTGCTCTGGTAGCAGATCAGGCCAGGTGAGAGATTGTCTTCTCTTCTCGCCTTCAGGGCATCTCAAGCTCCATTTAATCCAAATGCCAATTTGTAGCACACAAATAGGAAGAGGCTGGAGCCAGCTGCCTGGTTGGACGGCTTGTTTGGGCATTTTGTGCACACGCAGTACAAAAGGTGCGTATCTGCATGTGCGCGTACATGCACTCGTGCGCCCCTCTTTACGAGGGTTTACACTGGGTCCTCTCAGCTTGGTGCATCTATAATTGGAGAGCAGGGAACGTCCGGAGGTGCGGGGTTGTCAGTCACTGTTTAGGTTGCCCCGGGGCCCCTGGCACTCCTGTGGGTATCAAAGTGGCGCTAATTAAATGTGGGCCCCGCCGTACGGCCCTCCACATCACGGGGCCAATGGAGAGCCCCCGCTCGGCTGTCCTCTCCGTGCCTTTGAGAATCTGCTGCTTGCACTAATTACCCATTGTCCAATTGACTTGCTCATTCTCATACACATTCAACACACACACAGACACACACATTTCATCCGCTATCCCTCTACCAACCCCCATCCCCACACTAACCCCACCACCCCCTCCTATATTTATTATTTTATATTTTCCCTGCCCACTCTGTCTTTGGCTAGCCGGCCTAATTAATCTTATGGAAATCTCCTCCAGCCAAGGTTGGCCTCCGATGTTTGTAATTTGATTTGGGGATGATAAAAGTGAAAGCTGGGTTCTGGGATGGTGAGGGAACAGTGTCATTTCTCTGTCCTCTCGCCCGTCCCCCTCCACATCCCAACACTCGGGAGACGCGTGGGGGCTATCAATCTTTCCCACGTGCCCAGCAAACTGATATCCCAGAAAATTAACTTCAATTAATAACAGAAATCCCCTGATGCGGCAGTGGAGGCAAGCCGGGGCTTTGAAGGAGAACCTTCAAAGATGTCTCTCTGCAAGTCTTTTATAGGCCAGCTGGGGAGGGGTTTTCTTTTCATTATCATCAGCCACCATTTGAACACTCACTTTTTCTTTTTTTGTCTTTTTCTCTCTTTTTTTTTTCTTCTTTTTTGTCTATGGCTGTGGACATTTAAATAAAACCGCTGTCAACACAAAAAAATCGATTAGATTCCCTCTGGCTAGAAAAGCAAAAACAAAATGGCTGCTTATTATGAAACTGCACAACCGGGTATCTGCCTTTGTGCACCCAATAAGTCTCTCCAGCAAGACCTTGTTTGTATGAACTGAGTAACCACTGAGGCCAGCCATCACATTAGCTTATTGCTGTGTAGAGTGATGATGAGGTTAGAAACCTGTGGGTAAGGATGAGGGTTTGACTTTAATTCTGTACTGAGGCTGGTTCTGGGTCCGAATATACTGTGTTGTGGAGGTTCATGATGGAAGGTATGTGCATAAGACATTCTAAACTCCAAAGATCCTATTATTGATTAGAAATCAGAAAACATTTCAGCTTATTTCCTTACACTGTATGATCAAGATGTTTTGAATATAGACAGTATCAAATGTGGATAAGGCTAACACCTGACCAGTATTTTCTTTTTGTAGATTTACAGTACATATATTAAAGTGCAGAAATGAGGAAGAAGACGTTAGATATGTTTTAGGTAATTTAGCATTTGTGTTGTATTACACAGTTTATCCATCAAAGTTTTACACCTGTAAAATGTCATGTTCAGTACATCTTGGTCACAGTTTGGCAAAATACAATTCAAGGAATCCTCATCAAGATTAATTATATCAAAAGTTTGTATGTTATATATGTTAAAACAAAAAAAGTGGGTCTGCTGATAGATCATCATCAGATTTCTTTAAATCTCTGATATTTATTGGTATCAGCCTGTGGCTATAGATATGACATAGACTATAATATGTCAATCCATCACAGCTAGATTTTATTTTGATTTGCACATTTCATCATACAGTTCTTGAAATCTCTTAAACCGGACAAGCTTTCCAGATTACAGGGTTTAATTAGAAAACCACATGGGTTTAGATGATAGGCTGTTTATTTAAAGGAGTCCGTGTTGTTGTTGGACTGTTGGGGTTTAAAGGCCACGTGCACAGGTGTTTTCACCTAATTTTAAACTCTTCTGAGGATTTTGCTTGATTGACAGCTCACTGACCCTCCTTTTAGTTAGCTACACCTATCAGGGCAGAGAAGTTACACCCTCCTCATTCTTATTGGCTCATGGAGTTCATTGACCTCATGTAGTTCTAGCATCACCTGACTTCAGCCTGAGCAGAGGTCTAATTATCCTGAATAAGTGACCTGTAACCTCTGAGGGTTTGCAGGGCCTTTAATATTTAGCATAACATACATATGGATACACATGCATAACATTTGTGTTGCTTTATGACACACCATAATACAAAGGGGTTTTAAAAGGATGTATTACTTATAAAGTGTTGTAGTTTTCAGCTTTAAATGAGACAGTTATGTTTAAAAAACATGTAAACAAAAGGATTTTAACTTCATATTCAATCTTTAAATATAACATTTGTATAATATGCAATAACCTTTTCAGTTTAATTGAATTCAGAAGCACCCTGGAGCTGTAAATGGTCCTTGCCCCAGCAACAAATTTCTCCATGCATGTTGTGTCCTCACACACCCCCCTTAACATCTGTTCCCACAGAAGCAGCTTTACTTTAAGTGGCACAAATACAACAAATACACCATGCTTATCGAGTCACAGTCCCCTGCCGCCCCTACATAAAATACAATTCTGTTTTCTTCACACCGTCTTCTGGAGTGCTAGTATGCCATGGCGGTCACGTCTGGGGAGAGAGAGCTCGCTGCTTATTTATTTGTGGCTGTTTCCTCGCCTGTCAGGATAAAGAGGGCAACACGGAGCCAGTCTGAGAACATAATTTCACTCTGAGTGCCTTAGCCTGAAGCGCTGAGCGCAAGCACGCACATACACACCCGGCAGACGTGCACATGCTGTATACACAGGCACACAGCAACACACACAAACATTCACACACTCACACTCATAGGCAGTGAGAGTGGCTGTTGACCTGCTGAATAATGCTTTTCGACTGGTGAAGCAGTGCAACGTGTGAGATTTTGTGTGTGTGTGTGTGTGTGTGTGTGTGTGTGTCTCAGAGTGGCTGGTTAGCAGCTTAGCCCTCCCGCTGACTCCTGTTAAGGGCTAAAGGGATCCGTGTCAACAACAAGCAATAAAGAAGATGCCTCATCCAGAGAGACACGCAGGAGGCAGAAGACGCACACACACACACACACACATACACAACATGATGCACATCCAGAATCGTAGCACGCAAACACACACATAAACACGTGTACACACAACAGACTTGGCATGTCTCAAATAAAATATAGATAGGGGTGAGAGTGTTTGAAGGGTCTATTAGCGCAGGCTGTCGGGGAGTGATAGGGGTGGGATCAGTGTCACAACTCCACTCCGCTCAGCTCGGCCGCACTGCACGCTGTGGGGAGTTTGGAGAGCTGCCAGCTGCCTGTTTACAAGCCAGGCGTACGTTTGATACTGGGCTGCTACCACTTGATAGCAGCCAAATCCCCTTCCAATGAAAAATAAACTAGAGGGCTTCCTCTGAAGTGGAATAGGCCAGCACAGAGCAGCTCAGCTCAGCTCAGCTCAGCCAGGATGCTGTCTGAGAGCTGCTGAGTCAGTTTGTTTGGCTGCCAGGGTGACTGGCTCATTGGATGATTTAACGGCTTGCTGACTGCTGGATTGACTGACTGGCTGACAGATTGCTTGGTTAGTTGATTGGGCCAATCAGCCAAATAAGTCTTACATTTATCATCCCAAATGATTCATCTATAGGCTTAGGTCTTTACTTTTTTTGGAACAAATGGAAACTGACTCATGTAATTGTGCTTCACTTGTTTAAAATTACTAAGTAACTTGTTTTAGAACTTTGATTACTAGTGAAGCAAGGTTCCTAATTTATCGTGTTTTTGTAGTGGAAATGCAGGCGCTTCTGTGCTGCACTTTCTCTAAGGAGGACATGAAAAAAGAACTATCCCTTTAATAGAGATTGCTCTTTTTCTTTTGACCCGCATAACCCCATTTATACCAAATCACACCCATATTTTACTACAAAAATGTTTAACCTCTTGCACTCACCTCCCTGGAAATGCCATATTTGAAGGTTTCAGATGCACACTGTCCTAAATTGTACTTGGATTATTATCCCAAGAAGGCATTGTTTTTGAAAAGGACCACAATGACCCAAGAGGTATGAGTCTAGTCTATCAATACAGAAATTACATGTTAGCATTCATGCAGCCTTTCATATTACTAGCAGACTGTGAAAGTTGTACATAATATTAGCGTCCTGCGGGCAGAACAGTGGGTGGTTAATCAAAGATTATTCACATTTTTAATCAACCATTTGATCTGAAAATGATCTGTAAACGCTGCTCTCGTAATGAGATAAAGTAAGTTCAAAAAAATCCTTGAAAGTAACTTCCATCTGCCCTGGAATTCCACAATAACAACACACAGTCGATTCTTTTCCCCTCCTGTTCTGAGAAAATGATCATTTTAGTCCTCAGTGTGTTGCAGCTCCCACACAGCTCCTCACTCTCCTCTCTGCCCGAGGCACTGCCTCTTCCCCGGGAAGGTTTATGTGCAGTGGCAGGCCCTCTGCTCATTGATCACTACTAATGTCTCAATAATCTCCAGGTCGTGTTATTGGTTGAAAGCCGTCGGGTCCACATGCTTACTGATCGGTCAGATGGTGTGTGATTAGGCAGAGAGTATGATTGTGGCATAATTGTGTGTGTGTGTGTATTGGAGGCAATTTGTGCAGTTGTGTGTGAGTGTGTGCGTATCGTACATCTCCACATATCTGTACTCTCTCTTTTTGATCTATAACCACTCATTAATTAGCAGCAATGTTAATTAAAAACCCACTTCCTTTACATTCAGTCTGGTAATGGAGGTTTTATTCACTTACATCTCATGTGCGTCTCTCGCTCCCACCCTCCCTCTTCTTCGAATCAAACTTTTGTTTCCTCTCCCTCTCTTTATATTAAAACATGTTAGAAGGAATTAGAGGTTTTTGATATGAAATCTAACAAAGTATCAGATATCAGATTCATAATCACTGTAATTTCAACCCCTTTTTGCAAACACACACACACAAATGGAGCCTAGTGAGCTAAAGAAAGACAGCTGGTTGTATATGTGGCTACAAAGGCCTCTGCTCTCTGTGAAGGAACTGTGAGACACTTTTTTTCTTCTTCTTCTTTTTCCTCGTGCCTATGTATATTGTAGCATTAATCATTTTCTCCAAGCTGAATGTCACAGTGTCTGCCTGCTAGCCCTGAATAAACACTGTCATCTCTCCGCAGGAATAACCTTCACATATTGCTACTGCCATGTGTACTTGTGTGTGTTTGTGAGTGTTTGCCTGTGTACAGTATGAATGTGTGTGTGTGTGTGTGTGTCCTCAAGCCTCACTGAAGGTTAGGAGGGCATGTAAATAAAAGAACAGTACATGGCAAGCTGTGAGAGTTCGATTATGTATCTGTACATTCTCAGCAGCTTTTATAGCACTGTGTTGTGTTTGATTAGTTGAGGCAAGGCAGGCAAAGGCATCTCACACACACACACACACACACACACAAACACACTCACTCACTCCTCTTTTTTTGTCTATCTCTCCCTACATCCCTTCCTCTCTTTCCCCCTCTCACTCCAACTGTATCCCTCGTTTGTTTTCATTAGTGTGATTGCCTCAATGTCTCCCTGACCTTCAGCCATCTCCAGTGCTTTAGCTCTCACACACATACTCACACACAAACATTCCTCTGGATGATCACTTCTGATTGTAGCGCTCATATTTTCTTCCCATCTCTCATTCATTCATTTTTTCCAGGAGGCAGCATTTCAGTTGTCGATGTTTCCAAACTAATAACTCCTGCTCTGTTACACATCTTTTTGTGGAAACAAAGTCAGAAAATGAAGGTCCTAATTACACTTTACATTTCTTTTGAAGATTTTTAATGGACAGTCGGCTCCAGTGTCCTCTTCTGTGTAGGTAATGTAGGAAAGGAGGGGTCTGGAAAAGAGAAAAGAGGAGAGAAGAGAAGGACAGGGCAGAGGAAGGGAGATGTATTGCTGAGTAGCCATGACCTTCAGCAGTGATTAGGGACAATTAAGTCTTGAATGGCAGTTTGAACCATAAAGCCACTGGGAGAGAGAGATGTAGGAAGAAAGACAGGGGATGAGATTTTGCCCGTTGCCAAGGTGTGGTCACTGACGTACATCCATCTGTAAATATTTTATCTGCTGCTTCTCTGTACATCAGTGTTTATCAGCAGCAGCGCGGAGACGAAGGCTTGTTGTGTGGTGATGGGGGGTGGGGTTGGAGAAATGATTAATATTAATTCGAGGGCTGATTGAAGGCAGCACTCGAGTGAAGTGGCTCATGATGATGTCTCCTGAGCAACTCCCACGCACTGCTCCCGCCATGAGTGGAAAGAGGAGAGGGGGAGAGGGGGCTAGAGAGGAGAGGAGAGGAGAAGACAGGAAGAGTATGCTCGAAGTGACAGTGTGAGGACGAGAGGAGATGTGCCGCCTTCGCACCATCTGCCCGCCCACTCCTCCCTCGCCATGTCGCAACACTTCATTTCATCACAGTAAAAAGATCACCTGTCCTCCTTCGCATTTGAAGGGCTTTCAGGTGTGGTCATTAAATTTCCACCTTGTTATGAGCACTTCTGATTAGCACACAAGCTAACGCAGAAGCTACAACAATATTAATTACTGTTAGCGACTTGTTTCCTTGAAAGCAAAAACCAGAGTTTGTCTTTTTCAAACTGAAACTTTGCAGTTTAAGGTAGGTCAAAGAGAAAAGGGAGCTAACACACTTGATGGTCTGAGCTGATTTAGATGAAGGTAAAGAGTAGAAAAACCCTGTTAAGTCTGCATGCTTGTATTTGATTGGCCAATGCACTGTGTTGCTAGATGATGTTGCACTGTGTTGCAGCAGAAGTTGAACCAGTTTCAGCTTTTTTTTTCCCGGGCACACCTATGTGGTTTTTTTTTTTTGCAGGATTCGTCTGCATCTGGACCCCGAGGACAGAGGGATCTGGGCAAGTAAAAAATAAACACAATGCGACATCTTCTGGCAAAGCAACACATTGGCCAGTCAAATAGGAAGATTACTTTCTGATGTGGATGTATTTCTACTGTTTACCTGGTGACTATCGCAAAGGAACATCAAAGGTTTGAAGCTGTGATAAGCTGTCTCATAGTATTATAGAAGACTGTGCAGTATTTTGGCTTCTTATAAGCCCACAAAACTTTTGGGTCTATAACTCAAAACGGCCTTGCTGGAGTTCTTTCATCGACTCACTGGTTCCGGAAACAACCAAAGCCCCTTAGGTTTTTTTGTTTTGGTTTGTTTTTTTTACCCAGGGCAGTTTTCCTTCTACACGCCTGGTCAATCTGGTGCTGGTTAAAGTGGTGAAATATGAGGTTCAGAGCAGAAGTATACGGTCAACAAAAGTATGTATGTAGAGGATAATGATTGACCTTCTATGGGCAAACAAATTCATATTAAGCTCATGTTTTTCTAGGATTTCTTCATATATTTCTCTGTGTTATGACCCCAAGTGTCAAAGCATTCTCTCTCTCTGTGGTGACTTATAAAGGCTGACCAGAGGTGCTGGGTTAAGTTATGCTAATGTTGCTGGGTTCATCAGAGTGTACTGGGAGATAACTTGTTTCAAGGTCCACATTGCTTGGAGGTTGGACGTTGTGGAGGCTCGGGGTCGAATTGGTAAAGATGGACTTTCGGAGTGTGCGAGGGGCCGAGGCTCGACGCTGTAGGAGGGGAGGCCAGAGGGGCTGGATCAGTGAAAGTAAGTGGGCAAGGAAGGGGCACCCTTAGGTGCTATGTGAAATTAAGAATGATTAAGAGGCAAGAGAGACCAGGAGCGGTGCTTTGGAGCAAGGCTTGGTTAATGAACAGAGCGACGGGGAAAAAGCATGGTGGAGACTCAGAAGCAGATTCATATGCATGCAAAGAGGCAGTCAGAGAAACAGATGCAGACAAATTAGAAGAGATGGACAAAAATATACAGAGTAAGGCCGAATGTACAGAGTAACACAAAGAGGATTCTACCTTTTAAAAGACCTTCAAAAATATTAAAGATCCAAACATATGTATATCCAATGTGTTGAGCATAAGCATAAGAAACCTATATCTTTCACTGACATTCAGAGATAGTGTATTTTGCATAGATTTGTATCTAGGTCGTTGGCACTCAGATATCTCACTGAAAGCAGGTGAACTGCCTGCTGAGAGGCAAGCGAGAGGCGAGGAGGTGTTGCAGCGTCCATCAGGGGCTGACATTTATTTTGGCTCGGACAGCTGATGTAATTAACTTTTAGACCTTCCTGTTCGTGGCTGCTTCACCGGGCAGGTGCGCCAAGGAAAACAAGCCAGAACTACCCACCCTCCCTTTCACCCCTTTTTTAAACACATCCACGTTAATTTGCACACACACACATTCTTCTTTCGTTCCGTCTCCACTTTTCACTCCTTCTTTACCTCTGAATCTGCCCTCACTCTCACTTCCCTGCTCTCTCTGTCTTCCCGTCTCTTCCCTGGCAGTGTGGCGAGGTGTCTTCAAGCTTCAAGTCCTTGTAACCAACCACAGCGGCTTTCAGTTTCCCTCCATCAACACAAAAGCTCTTCCTTACTTTGTAACAATTTTGTTCTCCGGGGAGAAGTGCTCAGTAGGCCCTACAAGTTAACTTCAACCACTGTGACACTCCACAGTTGCTTAACGCAGCACTTTTTTTTTTTCATCAGCCTGGCAGTTTTGCATTGGAATGACTGACAACATACAGCCATCAGCTGCATGTTTGTACCTTGTATGTGTCAGGAAGACTACAAGAGTTTTCCATAAGTTAGAGTTTTCACAGGTTGTGCTCTTCTTACACTGACTTCGAATCGCCTTTTCCGTTTGATGATGAGATGAATAAATGAATAAAAATGACTGAATTGCATATGAGGTAATGGCATATCTTAAAGACGTGTCACCTATCCTGCTTGTCAGTTGTAGCGTGCGTAACCCACCGCACCTGTGAGTAGCACTTGGCATTTCCCATGAGAGATGTGGTATGCAGACAGGGTCACTCTGGAATTCTGTGGGCACTGCAGGTGTACTTTGTAAACTGCACGCTGCCTCGGCCGTATCATCTTTAATAATGAATAATGATGCCTGAGGCCTGTTTTGTTTATTTGCTGGCTTGGAAACGGGATCTGGCTTATTTTTGTGAGAAAGGTTGATACGAGGCAGATATGAGCTTATAATGGTTGGCAGATGCACGGGCCTGCACCAGGCTAACAGAGCAAGTGAGGTGTTTGTTTGTACAAGCTGATTTCTCAGACTAAACGGGTGTCGCGTCCTACCAGCTGCTTTGGATCAAAACAGTCAGCCAGAGCAGGGCCAGGAACCCCCCCACACATAACACACATAACCCCACCCCCACCCCTCGTCCACCTGGCAAAACAAGATGGGACCATCGGCGTGACAGCGAATATAACATCTCTGCTAACAAACGAGCAGTTTGCTGAGATGACACATCTGAAAGGCCTGCTCTGTTGTCTTAGCTGTAAATTTAGGCAGAATTCAGTCACTGGGGGGAGGAGCAGGGGGGGTCCCAGAGTTTAAAAAAAAAAAAAAAAGAGAGACAAGAAGAGAAGTTGTGAGCTCCTGCTTTGTCTTAGATCGGGGTCAGACTGAAATATGGGATCTAACGGACGCTACAAAAGCCAAATGCTATATTTAGTCTTGAGGAGTCATGAGCAGAGAAAAAGAGTCTTCACCTCTTCTTCTCTTTACTCTCTATCTGTCTGTTCTGATACACACATCAGGTGACTGTGATGACAGCAGCCTCCCCTCACAAATCCACTTTCCAGGGAGATATTTTGCTCAGCATTTGGTTTGCGTTAAACCAGGCTCTCATTGTGCGTGTGAATGCATCGCTGTTTTTGCTGTCATGCACCGTTGGTCGCGGTCAGACGCCATCAATTCGATGTCGTTGGGTCTGAAAGAAATAGTAAATCACATTAGTTATTCAGGTAAACAACTCAAGAAGGGTACCCCAGAGAACCGTTGAGTTCTCTCAGCAGTTTGCTCACAACGGCAACGACGAGAAAGAAAAACACGGCGAATGTGCTCATTTAATGGCAAGTCATATGTTAATTTTAATGACGGGTTTACGCGGCACACAGGTGCGTGGAAGCAGAGGTTGCAGGAAAGAGGTTAATGCTCTCAACTGCTCAAACAAACTTTAAGTAAGTAAAGCGAGCAGTGAATGGTGAGGGAGTTTGGAAAGAGGGGAGAAGAGAAGAGAGGAAGAGGACAAGCAGAAGAGTTTGAATGAGTTCTGTGTGTTCCAACAGGTTTCGGCATCTCTAGGAAACCTGCTGGTCTCATTGGCCAGGAGGCCGCTGCCTTGGGGAATACTGAGGAAATGTCCTCATTTTCTGTTTTTAAAGGCACACCTCTATGTATGGGTGTGTGTGTGAGAGAGTGAGTGTGTGTACAGAGTACCCTAGGTGCAGGTGGGGTTTTTGAAAATCATTCATTCGTGGGAGAAAGAAAGTTTTCCTTACTCAAACCCAACTGTGTCTAAGTTGCTTCGGATAAATAAGAATAACAAGCTTTAAACAGATTGTGTGTCAACATAAGTGATTTTTATTTTGTTGTTGTCTGGTAAACATAATTAAAAACACTGACTCCATTGGTATTTTCTTGCCAATCAGTAATTCCTTATTCCTTAGACACGGCAGATGATGCCTTCATGAAATAAACACGCATTTGTTAATGGAGTCAAATGAGCTGACGTCTTTGTTATTGTTCAAAATATACACTGCTTTTTCATGCAGTATTTTTCAGTCAGTATAATTGTAGTTATTAGCTATGTTAACCTGTTTCCTGTAATTTTAAGATATAGTTTCCTGCTTAAAAAAAAGACCCAGACGTCATGTAACAATTTGTCATTCATATCGACTTCAAATCCTTCAATCCTCAGTAGTTAAGATAAACAAATTCCTGAAGTGAGTGACTTATCACCTCCTGTTCCTTCTCCTGCCTCTCTAGCAGCAGTATTTACCTCATCTCTCCTGCTCCTCGCTCACATGACAAGCACGCAGCGTCAAATAGTATCAATCTTTTAAAAGCCACGAGGAAAGCATGGCTGCAGGCCACGGCATGGCACGCGGCTTTGCTGCACTATCTCCTCCTTTATCGCCTGCCTGTTACTGCTGGTGCCACTTCATAAATAAAGCCATTACAACAGGAGAGAGGTGGAGGGGGACAGCAGCGTGTGTTCGCGCAGACAAACACACATAAACACGCTGACACACACACACACACACACACACTGGGCAGGTACTCAGTCTCTTGTCGCTGGGGAGCTTTAACCCTGACCAGCTTAGTTCAGAGGCGAGAGGCTTTATGGGACATTGGGGAGCAGCTCCATGGAGTAAATAGAATATCCAGTGGTGTCTGTCCCAATCTCAGATTAAGCCACCAAAATCTCAGTGGTTTTTCACTCTGACAGAGGTGTGTGAAGACACACGAGTGTGTACATACACTTCTACCACACACACACAAAAAAAACACATACACAGAGAGCTGTGTCTGTGAGTGGGTCCCAGTGCAGCTAAGGGTTTTATGCTGACACTAAAGAATGTGTTCATCTAGGAGTGAAGGGCCTCTCTCTCCCTGTCTGTTACCTGCCTCTCTGCTTTACCGACGGACTGACTGACTGAATGAAGTGCAGTGTAGTGGGGATCTGACAGGGATCTCCATGCGATCCGCAGCAGCTCCCAAAGGACCCGGAGCTAAAGCCGTTTCTGAGCATGTTGGCGAAACGTTACCCCAGCTGCGTGGAGCCAGCTCGCAGGGTGGGCCTCAAGTTTAGAGAGCCTCGTCCCTTTACTGAAAAGTCCAAAGATCGAGTGTGTTTTGTCGAAATGTACTTAAGCAAAAGAAACACTATTATTCCCACTGTTTCAGATCAGTTAACTAGATGTTGCTGCGAGCAAACCAGGAGGTGAATGATTCAAAGCCAAGCAAAAGTTTGGGGACTGTTTGAAGAGGACTGGCCTTCTTCAAACCCACAGAAAACAGAAGACTTTGTCAGAGACAGAGAGGGAGAAAGAGAAATGGAGTGCACCCAATGGTTTCAGAGCAAGTACAAGATTAAATCTGTGACTCTCTCTCCACGTTTTCTACTGCCCTGTCCTGGAGACGGCAAGATAGAGAGCGTGAGGTGGAAGAACATCATTTATGAGGCAGGTGAAGTGAGTCCACCAGCTGATTTTGCTTTAAAAAAACAAAGAAGAAGAGAGCGCTAGGCCTCAACCACAAAAAAGAAAGAGTTCAGAAAGGAGTGGAAAGTTAGGAACAGAGGGAGATGAAGGCAGCAAAACAGACAAACACAGCCAGTATTATTGGATGGGATGGGTACGATGACAGGTAGGAGGAGAGGGTGGAGTACGTGCAACCCAGAGCATCCCTGCAAGACAGACTGGAAAAACTGATTTGAGAAAAAAAAATCAATTTAGTTTGACACAGTGTAAGATCTAAATATTTATCTTTCTGTCTCATTGTTAGCTCAGACAGCTCTGGAAATACTTTTACAAGTCACTGATAATATTTATAGTTTTTACATATGGGCTCGTAGCACATTCAGAAGTGGTTTAGGTTTTTCTGTGACGCTGCTTCTCACACAGCGCAGGCATGATTGAATTCCAGCCCGCACGTAAGTGTTTTTTGATCTAGTTGGCTTGATCCTTGCGCACCAAAGCACCCACCGCACACATGCTATACCGCACGCACACACACACATGCGTACACACAAGCACACACACACATCACATTATACGGCATCAGCCAGGCTCAAAGTGGATCATTATTTACTAAACAGGTTGCCTAACAAGAAAAGACTGATTCCCCTGCAGGCTTGTATAAAAACCCTGGAAGCATGGCGGTGGAGCAATATCCATCATAATTGATGTGTTGCAAAGCAGATTACACACATTAGCGCACACTGTTCTAGCTATGACAGCCCCAACTGAACATGACAAATTCCATAATGTGGAAAAAAAGGTATTTTGCTCTCTCTGGGTATTAAAAGGCACGGCAACTAACAAAGAGGCATTTGCATTTGCAGGAGTAAATGTGAGAATATGTGTTTGTGTGTGTATATGTTAATGTGTGTGTGTGTGCATCCCTGTTTAACTACACTTCCTCCACGCTCTCATCTCTCCTTAATTACATTCTATTTGTTCCACTTGGGGCGGAGGGTCCTGTAAACTGTTTGGAGCTTGGCACAGCTTCCCCCTGCTCGGTGACAAGACTTCTTTCAACACGGCTAATCCCAACATAGCATTAGCTACTCGGATGATGTGTTCGAGGCCACTGACAGCTGCGGCATTATTTACTGAACACAGCACAACAGATAAGCCCATTGAAATTGCAGCAGCTCATTCATTGTGGGGAGGCATTAAGGGTGTCTGTTGCTGCCTAATCAGTGGGCTGGATGCTGGAGGAATAAATAAGCTTTGGGAAGAGGGGCGGCTTGACTCGCTCACTCACTCCCTCCTCACTTCTTACTCACTCACTCACTCTCTCAGTCACTCTCCTCTCACTCTTCTAATCAACTCAGCAGCATTACGGCAAATCTGCTGCTGGAATTCCAGTTTCTTCCCGGCTGGGTCTATTTCTGTATGAGTGCTGTTAAGTTAGAAAAGGTTGTAAATAATACACCATTGATTAGCACTTGATGTCTGAGACTATCTCATCATTATTATTATTAAAAATGTTTTCTTGTTTTCTATGAGGCACTTAATACAAAACTACATTTAAATTTCTTGTTATTTTAGGTGCTAATTTTAAATGACAGTACTCCTTCCTACTGCTAATTTTATCACTGAATAACACTTAATGGAGGCTGCAAATTAATGTGTGTTTCACTAGTTTCCTCTTTCACAACCATAGCTTTGTCTTTATTGATCTGAGCCTGTTTTGTGTCAGTTGCTCAAAAAGACATATTTGATATCATTTTAAACAGACCATTGTTTCTAAACCAGTTCTTTATTAGTAAAAGTTATAATTTAGATATTAATCCTAGAATGTGCTTTGAATTTTATTGAACATATCCTCTGATTATGTGTCTCTGTAGAAATTATTTAATTTTCAGTAGCTTCTTTTTTGCCTCTGATTAAGCCTAATATATTAAGAGATGTAATTTAAATTATTTTCCTCAGCTCTAATTGTCAAATTCATTTTAATTGTAAAAGAAGGCCTGAGCTGCGCTGTGTGTTTATGTGTGACCGAGCTGTTCGGAGCCATGTCGTTAGCCATACACCCACTCCCGACGACCCACTAATTAACACCCCATGTTAATCACTCTCAACCCAGCCAATAACCGGTGACATGCCATCATGCAGATCACTACATCATACCACAGCACAGCAGTACATCCAAGCCAGGCAATATTTCCCCCCTTCCCCTCAGTGTTGTGTTGGAGAGACATCTCAGTGACTTATTTCGCAGTATGAACGTGTGTGTTTTCCTGAACAAGGGGTTGGTATTTAGCACGACTGTCATTCACAAAGTGATACTGAGGCGATATAAATACTCAAACAGTGACAAAGAAACATGTCACCACCAGCCTCCCTCTGCTCCTTCCAAACCATCTGTGGCTTTAAATTGATCCTGTACGTTTCCGCCAGCATTATAATTTCTAATAGCACATTTATTTTTGTCACCATTACGAGTGCCACATGTATTAGATCTAATCCATTTGCCCGATCCTACTTTACATACAGTGGTTTAAGAACATGTTGGCTAAATATCTTCCCAGTGAATCTGCCGTTCTGGCTGAAATAATGATTTTGATATAAGTTAAGCTGATTTGCTTAAGCTACCGAGTAATTAACTGAACTTAATCATTTCATTTCAATTCATTTCCATTACCTGAATTATTTTTCCAGTCTCTCCTATCTTTTGTAATGTCTGCGTCTGCTTTAAGCTCACTGTTGTCTGGTAGTGGAAGAAAAAGAGGCGTCTGAACTCTGTTACAATACTGACCTCTAGTGTCAGTTTGTCCCGGCTCTGGCTGCTGTGTGAGTTTTTAGATGTGACATTTTAGCAGGCTCATTGGTAGTCCTATCTAAGGTAATGAATCCGCTTTGGACAAACTGCCTAGTTTGAAGCTTTACCCTCCAAACGCCTGGAGCAGGGATTGCCCAGGATAGGGCAGAGGTAGATTAGGAGTCAGTGTAATGAGAGGCAAAGCATCTCTTTAGCTCACCCTTTGTCTTTGCCTCCATCCACCAAAGCCTTGGAGGAGAAGGAGAGAGATACTTCTCTGGCCACTGGCAGCCACACGGGCATTGGCTTTATTTTTCATCATCCTCTTCTCCCCTCTCT
>BRZM01002074.1:0-59122 GCA_033238685.1 Lates japonicus
TCCTGCCTCCTTTCCCCTCCTGTGTGTCACCAGTGGGCACGAACATTGTGGTTAGATGTTTGCAGGCTGGAGTAGTAAATGTCTTGGTATGTACTATACATGCTTGTTGGCTGATTTGAGATGGGACTCATGGGTTTTCCACATCTAACCAGAAAAGAATGAAATGTCAAACAACGGATGTGTTTTTAAGACGGTTGAACGTTGTGGCCTCATGGTTTCGGGGGGTGGGGGGTGGGGGTGGAAATGTGGTGTCAGTAGTTTATGATTTTGGAATGGATAAAGAAAGAGCATACTTACACAGCTGATAAATCTGCTGCATTGGAAAGTAATTACTTGGCAATATGAGGGTTCCCTGCACAAAACACATTATGGATTAGCTGTGTGCCTGTAGGCCTAATTTAGCTTTTTTTTTTTTCCCTTTGGCAAGTGTCTTCTCTTTGTTTTTTGTCTCCTCGTCTCTACACTTTCCAGTGTTTTGATTATCTGAGTTTGCAGAATGCCATCCAAGTACCTCTAATTGTTTCTGACTCACTTGTTTACCTCAAATTGCTGGCTAGCTCTGCTCGCAGCGCACTATTTAGGCTAGGCTTGTACCTTGTTCAGCAATACGGTGTAGTTCCATGCTTCATTCTCCTGTGCATGCAGATTTAGATACAAAGACACGCATACAGTAGATTCCGCTGTTAATGTGTGCTCAGTATATGTGCAAAAGTTGATTTGGTGTCCCCACAATGGGCTCACACCTCCGTGGGAGGTTGGTTGGCTGCTGTAGAGAGTTGTTACGAGCTGCTGGTATCAACATTTGACAGGATATCCTCGTTGCAGAAGCATAGTGAGAACCAGGGCGGGTTTGTCACAAAAAAAGAGGCCTGCTGAGAAGGACACACAAGCCCAGCAAGGGTCATGCAGAGAGAAGTCACAGCTTCAGAAGATGCTCTGCTGAATTCATAAAAATGATCTGGTGCTTTGTTGTTTGTGAGACAGTTATTTGGTCTGAGTGTTTCCTCTGTATCTTGCTGTGGCTCTTAGAGTGTGGCTCCTCCTTCCGTGGTTGAATCTAGAAGCCATATTTCTAAACCCGGACCCTGGCCTTCCCCCTCTTCCTTTTGTCTTCTTCCTTTATTTGTAGTTGTTTTGTCAGCCCTTTGTCTTGAGAGCCAGCAGCTTTTCCCATGGGCTTCTTGTTGGGTCTGTGTGTGTGTGTGTGTATGTGTATGTGTGTGTGCACGTTAAGGAGAAACTGGGCATATATAATAGCATTTTTTAAATTCTTAGTTCAGTGTACTCTTTCTGTCATGTTTTTTTTCTGGGGACCATAGTGTGTTTTTGTGTCAATATTCCGTATCAGGGGTACTTGTATCCTGGTAGGTGCTTCTGAAGTTTCAGGGTTGAAATTATTTTTGAGTAGTAATAGTTAAACAAAATTTTACCTATTGAGACAGCTGTAACACCTGAACATTGTTGCGACTAAGTGTGCATAAAAACTAGTTAGCAAATGAATGAAGTGGTAAAAAAAATTTTTGAAGGTACTGATAAATGGTTAAAATTGTTAAAAGCAATGGATAAATAGTAAAAATCATTAGCTGTAAGTAATGTATAAATGGTTGAATTAGTGTATGCGTGATGATGATAGTAGCTAAAGTAATGGAAGTGGTTGAATTACTGGGTAAATGCCTGGAATGGTTAACTGTAAGTAATGGATAGTTTATTGGTGATGGTACAAATACAAAGTTAATCAAAGTGACATAGAAACTGTGAAAAAAAATTGTGTTGTGTGAAAAAACCCCTGCAACATCCACTACTGATATCTTATATCATCAATAGTTAGGCAATATCCAGTTAAAAGCCAGTATATGTGAGAAAGAGAGGTTGCGGGGGACCACTGTTATGTATGAACTTTAGAATGTGTGAGGGTGTATACCTCTCCTCGGGGGTGTAACATGACCATCGTGTGGCTAATGTGTGTGTAGGTGTGTGAAGGCGCCGTGCTCGGAGCAACAATAACTCGTTCTCCTCTGCATCATGTCAGTGGCCTTTTGTCTCAGCTCTCAGATAAAGGGATGGTGCTCTTTTTGTCGACTCACACAAGCAGAGTCGTACGCACGCGCTCGCACACACACACAGGCGCCTGTGGCGAGGCGGGCCCTTTGTAGAGGCATCAGATGAAGAGCTAGAATGGGTTCTTTTGAAATCCACCCAGCACATAGGTTAATACAGACACACCCGCACACAGCCTCAGACATAGATGTCTGCATATAAGTCTGTTGAAATGTTCACACTGAAGCATATACACTCTTTCACTGTCACAATGTACATGATAGTGTGAAACTTGATGGACCCGCTCTGAGCATACCAGAGCCTGATATGGAAGTTTAAGAGGATTCATTTTTTACAGTATATATAAAAAAAGAGGTTTTGATTGACAGGGTGACCTCAGGCTGCTGCTGCTTTTTTCATGGCCTTTGTGGTTAAAACTGGCTAAAAAGGACAATTTATTGCTAGCATGTTTGGTATTCTATAATTGATTACATGCTGTGTCTGTTTATGACAGTAACAGATTAAAATTTTCTCCAAAACCATCATAATTACAGCTTGAAATAGAATAGTTGGGGTGAGTCAGGATTTCTTTAGAAGTGGCTGAACTATAGCTTGTTTGAAACAAGTAGTAAGATTGTCCCAGTTGTTTATGTGGTTTGGACTAGGAGGTTGAGATTACAACAAATTTGTGGTCACTTTTTTCAACTGTAGAAGCGAGATGAGTCAAAAAAAAATACAGTCTTGTTAGTCTTAGTTAGGTGTTCCTGTTAAACTGAGTGTATACATCATGTGTATGGAAGAGCCCATGGGAGATCACAAAATGTGGTGTTTAGTATGTATCAGGCAGAGCACACTGCTCCAAATTAAGTGGCAATATTAAATGCAAAAGCCTAAGGTCATATTAAAATCACCTAAAATCTAAACCCCGACATAGTTTGGAAAAGTAGAAGAATAGCAATTTAGTAATTTAGTTCCCATCAAAGGCTTTTCTATTCTTATAAGACTGAAGTTCATCAGGGTTGAGTGCTGGTTGGTCACACTGACATTGTCTTTGAAAACTGCTGCCTCATGTTCTCTCCCACCATTAGGGTTCCTACTAAAAGGTCCCAGGAGGAGCTGGGAGCTGGCAGGAGAGGCTGTGCTTTACTTAGATCATGTTTCCCCCTTGATATTCATGCCCACAGTCTCACTCTATTCGTCTCCTTTCTCTCTCCCTCTCCATCAGCGAGTCCTTAAAAAGCTTTAATTAAAATGACTTCAAAGTGTTAAAATCCTTTAAATAAAGCAAATAGGCATCTTCATTTTTTCACCACATTATGCAGGGATGTTTTAATTAAGATTCTTTGGAAGCAGTTTCATGCTATTAGAAAGTGGTGTTGATGGATTCTTTAGCAGTGCTGGAAGTGAAATGAGGCAAATATTATAGATTGTTCAGTTGTGAAATATGAATGACACCAACGCTAGTAGACATTCATTTTATTTTCTGAAACTGCATATCATAATGATTATTACTTGTATATCCAGCTTTTTATTTCTCCATTTTGGGTCCTTTATTTCACTTCCAGTTCTGGTTTTGAAATATGTCTTTTCTCTAAACCTGTTTTCTTTTCTTTTCTCTTTTTCTGCCGTCATACATGTTTTATCTTCTGCTGTTTTATCCTTGTCTGTCTTCACTCGTTCTACTTTACTTTTATCTCCTGCCTCTCGGGCCGCTTTGCTTTTTCATCATCCTTTGTTGCAGTTTCTGTCACTTGCACTTTTCCTTCACAACATGACCCTTTATTTGAATTTGCTTTTAATGTCATTATTTCATGTTTACTGCCTGTGTCTGCCTTCCTTTCATCTCTCTTACTTCGTCGTCTTCCAGCGTCCCCTTGCATTTCTCACCTTCACCGCTCCATCCCCTCCCTTTTTCTCTCCCCCTCCCTCCTCCCTCTGCAGACAGTGTGACCCCCCTCACATTACAAATCATGAATTATTGAAGTGAAACCCAGCACTCGTCTGCTGCTCCAACAAATCACAGGACTTCTCTTCCCTCTCTGTTTTCTCTCCTCTTACCCTCTCTCCCCTCTTTATTGATGTTTTTGCTCTTTAATTTCGACCTCTGGCAGCAGATCAGATCACAAGATTCTCAGGGTAACATGAGATTTAGTTGTTTTTTTGTCCACTCTTTTGGAGTTAATCCTGAGGAATTATGGCCACTGTAACCCAGTGGCACATGCCTTTCTAGTTAGAGCAGGTGGGTGAGTGTTTGAAGACAGATTAAGTGCACACACACACATTCAGCAATTACAATACCTTGCTGGGCTAGAGCCCAGTTAGACTAGTGGTTTGATGGTTTTGGCAGCATTTACTTTGGCAGCATTGTAATACATACAATACATTACTGCATTAAACCAGTGGAAGGATTATAAATGTGTGTCAAATAAGTGAAGGGAGAGAGTGTGGAGTTTTCCTTTGCCTGGTTTATGTTCTTCTTTGTCACATTCTGGAAAATAATATGTCCTGAGGAGAGAGAAACTTGGCAAGAAAGAGAGGAGAGATTGATGGAGGCATGAAACATGAGATGTTGTGGACAAAATGAATGAGCAGAGGAAAAGAGGAGAGGAAGGAAGCGGGGTCAGATCCTGAAAAACATGACAAGAGTGTTCTTCTGCAAATAAAAAAAGATGGAGTGAGCTCCGCGTCCCGTTAGCCTGTTTAACCCTCTGGCAGAGTGAAAGATAAACACACACGCCCGCTCACTCACACTCAACTAAACCAGGTTGCAGCAAATCACCTGCTCTGACATGATGAGCTCTGACGGCAGCTAGCTCGATAACAAGGTCCCGTTTACTATGTGAAGAGGCGGCAATGAGATGCCAGAGCGACAGATTGGGAACTAATACACACCCCGCCAGACTCTAGTAAACACTCACAATGACATGTAGAGAATATATGGAGACAAACAAACACCTGGGAAGATACTAGCATGAAAACTTTGTTGTTCAGAAGTTGTTCCCTGGAGCAGTGAGTGTCGATTGCAGGAAAAACATGTTGATCAAATGAGTGCTGGACCATTTGTAGCCTGGCTCATGGTGTGCTGGTGTGTTGAACCGCTATGTCTCTCAATTACACTGCAGCCCATTTTCAAGGGATTTACTGTGGTTGTCAGCAGTGTGTCCTGGTGTGTGTGTCTGTGTGTGTGTATTTGTATCTCCAATCAATAAGACTCAAAGCCTTCCATCTCTGAGTCATCTGTAGTTCTCAGAAGATGATGACAAGGTGCTCGGAATACACACCAAAGATACGAAAACACACACACACACACCATCTTTACTGGAAATACAAATCTTCATTTAAAAGGCTTTTATTTAGACTTCATGCACTCTCCATTTTAAAGAATAATTCCTGTTTATTATAATCTGTGTCTCATTTTTTGTACCTTTTGTACTTTTGTCTTTTTTTTGTCACTGTACTTTCTAAACTACCTCATACATATCTTAGTGGTTTTCTGTACTGCAGTTTCACATTACCCATCGGCTAATATGTCCACAGATTCTGTGAAATCTACTCAACTGATATATAATCTCAGTAGATTTATTGGTCTGGTTTTACTTAACACTAGATAGTTTAGGTATTGATGAGTTTGGGTAACCTGGGTGTTGGTTTAAGACCTGCCTGAACATCTTGCTCCCGTTTCTTGTTGTTTGTTGTTTCTTATTTTCTGCTACATTCCAAGGAAGTATTACTAAGAGGGATGATGGCCAAAGCTACAAAGACCCAATGTGTAATAAACTCAAGCCGTCTTTTATGTTTGCTCAGACTTACAGTGTAGAAAAAAGGAGAAAAAGTCCTCAGCCATGCTAGCAGGTCTGTGTGGATACTGTGCTAACATGTTGACAATTCCTAACATGTTTAGCAGATTTAATGTTCACCATGCTTAGCATCTAAGTCCAGCATGTTAGCATGCTAACATGTACTAATAAGTATCAGACACAAAGTGCAGCTGAGGCTAACAGAGATGTCATTAGTTAAGCAGGTGAAGCTCATCAGACACTGGACATGAATTCATGTCTTTACCAAATTTCAATCCATCCAAACAGTGTTGAAACATTACATCAAAACCACAAATGTGAACGTCATGGTGGAATTTGAGGAAGAGCCAGAATTTCATGGCTGTTCGTATGACAGTCGTTGAGATATTTCAGTCAAAGAGGAGGAATTTTGACTGTCTGTCTGAAGATTGGCAGCTCTATACCCTTCACTGACTGCCGCTGTATAGTTTTAGTCAGTATTGACAGGGATGATAATCTGTGCATACAGTGGATGACTTATATGCTATTGTCTGAGGGTGAATGAATCACATATTCACACATTTGTTGCATGTACAATAAGGCTTCTATCTGTGAGATGGATTTTTATTCCAACGTGGAACAATCAAGATGGTGCAGCTGACAGGATTGTGCTTATCAAGATGTGTATATGTATCTGTCTCTGTGTTTTCTTTCCATTTTGCTCTCCACATCTCATTCACCACCTTGCTTTTCCAAGAAAGGGGCCCAGAAGCAATATTTCCTCTGCATAAGGTTACAGAGGGGAGGGAAACAGAGAGATACACAGCTGCATTCAGTGAACGTCACCCGAGTGCCTCAGAAAGTATTTAACATACGTTACAAAACAGCTCTAATCTTCAATGAACATACTCGTTCATGTTTCAGTGGTGAAATGCAAAGCAGAAGGGTGGAGTGAGTCATTATTGTGGACTTGTGACAAACGTGACTTGAGTATGACACGCTTTGGAAAGAAAGATGCATCCACATCCTGAGCTATTGATGCAGTGGCTGCCATGGCAACGGGCCCTTGAATAAAGGCTATGTGGATTATTATGGGGTGACTCACACCCAACACCAGGCTAGTCTCATTACATATACTATCTTTAAATTAATACCTGCTCATCAGACACACACACACGCACACAAACACTCACACAGTGCTGTATAGTAGCAGACAGACTGCAGACATTTGGTCAGTGTTTGTGCACACACATTGCATCACTCACTACTCCGCCTGTGTTCATGCACACAGGCTGCATATATCAACACTCACATTTTTCTGCTCAATCGTTGTCCCCCAGGAATTAGTCTGAGCCAGTCTTTATGCATTATGAATCAAGATTAAATATGTAAACAGGCTTCTCCACCAGGAACTAGGATGATCCAAGCTTTCTAGACAGGCTGGGAAGGTAAATTATTGATGCCTTCCTCAGTTGGTTTTGGAGATATCCATGCTACATTTTCCACTTTATTACTGTGCAGCGATGGGTTTCATTAGACCCCCTACAAACACACAGAAGTGACTTTAACCAGCTCCTGTGTGGTTTGAAATCACTGCGATTTTCCACCATTGGACATCCAACTGGCTTATCTTAGAAAGCCACAGGGTTTCAGGTCAATCTGGCTGCCTGTTACTCTGTCAGATTTCGTGCTTTTTTTTTCTCTGCCCTCTCAGGAGTCCTCTGCACAGGGACAGAAGCCAGGGAGGAGCCACCCAGGATTACAGGCTCAGTGTTGGAGTATGCGTTTGTGTGTGTTCGCCTGAAAGTCTGAGTGAGCATTGGTGAGCTTGTTGCTATGCGTATGAACCAGGGTGCATGGGGTTGCAAGTACAGATTCAGAGTCTGCTTGAGCATTACAGCTGTTTTAGCTAATGAAAGATAGAGGATATGACAGTTTTAGTTACTGGTGTCTCCTAGTACCTCACTTCTGTTCCACACTAGAAAGGGGCTGACAAAAATGCCCCTCTTCCAATCTTTCCTTTTCCTTCCACTGTGTATTCTAACTGCATCCTTCACCCCTTGTTTCACACCTTCTTCTTTTAATAGAGAGCACCAGCTATGTGGGATTGCACTTCCATAAAGCTGTGGGGAGTTTCAAGACAGAAACTAATTAAAAAGAGCCTCCCTGCCCTGTATCAAACTCCATGTTCCAGTTTGTAACACATTCCTGCCACCACACCATTACATTGATTGACAGTTGGTGGTACATGCAAAGTAAGGGGCCAGCAAAGATTGTTAAGGAGACTGGAAGCTAGAAAACAGGGAATATGAAATAACAATGCAAGATTTAAAATAGTTTTTAAATATTTATTTTGCAATTGTTTTGTGACAAAGGATTTGACCTTAGCAAACAATGTGAGAAATGGTGAACTAGAAGACTAACTTGTAGTCTTCAAACCTAAGCCTAAAATACCGGGGGTGATGTCATTTGAGTAATTTCCTCAGATTTAAATAAGATCATTCAGAGTTATGGAATATTATACATAACTATTATAATACAAATGTTTTGGTGGCTATTTTGTGCCTGCCATGATGAGAAAACTGACCCTGACAACACTGAAATTCTCTGGGCTAGTAAACTGCTAAAGCTACTGCTGCTATGTCTCTGCCTGCGTCCCAGTGAATCAAATGGAGCCGCTTTTTCTCTCAAACAACAGGCACTCCTGCACGTTTATTACAGTGAAAATGTCTGAAAGTACTTAGAACCAGAGCTACTTCACTCTTGAAGTAGTAGTAAGAAGTTGCTGTGTGGTCTGTGTCTTTTTCTACTGATTGAACTGAGGCCAGCTCCCAGTGACAGACAGTGGATCTTTTTTTTATTTTATTTTTTTAAAAACACTAACTTTTCAATTCTCTTACCTGCTGTGACCTCATTAGCACTTAAACTTTGATTTGAATTAAACTCTTGAGTGTATCTGCCCCACTGGCACGTCCTAATACTACTGTGTGTCAACAACTGCAAATTAAATTAGGCTGCCTCTAGGAAAAAAAGCGATCTCAGTGGACAAATAAAAAATCTATTTGTCTGTCTATTTGCTTTAGAACAAGAAATTGAACAGTGTGTTTGAATATGATTTTCGGCACGGGTATCTGCAGGAATTTGCATGAAGAGCTTAGTTTTTTAGGGTCAGCCATGACACAAACATGGTAGGTAATGTGGTTTTCATATTAGCACTGACAATAGACATGGCCAGAATGCAAGCTGTATGTACGTCTGCAGAAATAACATTAACCTGGTATAAGTAGGCCAATTGACTCATTTCCTGTGAGCCTTTAAATGTTGTATGAAAGTGAATTATTGGTTTGAGCTATTCAGTAGTTTCCACTTCCAGATGTGAAGAGTGCAGTGCTCTACTCCAGTCTTATGTATTTTTCAGCACTGCCCTTTTCTACATAGTCATATATGATAATCTTTGAATTCAGAGGTAGCTAATGCTAGCAAACATAATCTCAAATAGCTAGAACTTGTTCTTTACTAATGTACCACATTTTTCTTCTCTTTTGTCCCCATCTCTCCCCTGTTTTCCTCCTTCCTCTTCTTGTCCATCCTCTCCTTCTCTTCACTCTCCTCCTGCAGGTTTGGATGAGCTTCCTCCATTGGTAGTGACACAGGTGTGAGGCAGCGACCCACACCAAACGCCCCCGCCCCCCCCGGCAGCCATGCCGCCGCCGGCAGACATCGTCAAGGTGGCCATTGAGTGGCCGGGGGCTTTCCCCAAGCTCATGGAGATAGACCAGGTTGGTGTCTTATCGTCAGCACACACCACTATTACATTACATTTAAATCCACTGTCTGTGTGATAACCTTGCAGATTTAAACACCGTCAACAAGGGCTATGTTTTGTCTGAACACCGTTATGTACAGTAATCCGCTGTTGTGTATATATTATGAGGTGATGTCTGGGGGTGTGTAGGTGTGTGTGAATCTAGAGGGGGTGGGTGGATGTGATTAGGGCATGATATATTTTTGTGGTGTTCCTACCAATTATACTAATTTGCCTAAAGGAAGTGGCTTAATTAAAGATGTTTAACAGCCAACACAACCACAGCTTACTCATAACTTTAAAGACATTTCAGTGAGTGCGATGAGGAGACTCTGTAATTAATGGCATAAATCTTCCACCATAATTGTCGATGAAATCAAACAAGCCACATTAGCCCAGCAGAAATTTAGAAATTTTTAAAATTGTACTTTTATAAGGAAAGTAATTAAGAAACATCAACAGTAAATGTGAATCAGTTATGTCTGACTGATACCTGACATTGGCAGAAGATTATGTTTAACTAAGTGACATTAAGAGCCCTTTGTGATTGGTCTTCTTTAGAGAAATTATATATTTACTGGTGTTGGAACAGTTTCAGAAAAATCCAGTATCAGGATAATGATATTAACACCAGGTCTTTTTCTGGGTCTTCCCTCCCCACACATATTCCTTTTTCCACACACCAACCAGCCCAGGATCACTAAACATGGATACATATCCCTCCCTCTCAGGCATCCAAACATACACATACATATTTTCTGCACATACACGCACCTTAACCTTATCCAGTCTCCTTGACTCTTATCACATGCATGCTGCTTTGTGTTACTGTCTGTAGGTTTGTCCAGCATGTCTGTCTTATTTATCCTCTACGTCATCATTTGTCTTTTGTATCATTTTCTATGTCTATCTCAGCTCCTCTCAGAACACATCAACTTAATGTTAATACAGTGAAATGATAGGTATTTGCAGTGAATATTATGTGAACGGTAATACATCTACCCCTAAAAATGATAGTGTTATAGTGTGGAGTCATTTATCACTTCGGTCCTTGAAAATGATGACAGCTACACAGAATTAGATTAGATGAGGAATTTAGTGTGGGATTTGGATTTGATCAAATGCTATCAAACCCCCTCAATGCATCACAACAAGTTGTAATGATTTATATGAAATGGTTGCTGTAATTCATGATCAAAATCCAAGACTTAAATATCAGATTTTCAGTTTTTACTAGTAAGATTTTGTTGACACTGATGCCTCTCCTGGTGTTATTTATTACTATGCTCATAGCCTGATTATTAGTTGCTTTTGAAAACGGATGTGTCAGCACGCAGCTGTATGTCAGTGGACGTCTGGGTCTAACAAACACTGGATAACATGTTAATAAAATAATTAGCCCAAACAATGACTACCTCATGTGTGGGGGGGATGACATGTTTACTGTTATGTTGTTTGATTACACATATACAGTGTAAAATGGCCTGTTCTGTGTATGTGTGACTCACGGATGGGCTAATGATTGTACTAGCTATGAGTCACCGTGGCAACTGGAGCCATGATTGCCCTTCTCAATGGATGAACCACTGAATGAAGCATTAAACTACAGAGTACATGTGCTTCTGGGTTTGTCGCAAGGTGCTTTAAACACTTAAGTGTAGATTTAGGGATGTAGTTTTTGTATTTAATGACCCCTTATCAGCAGCGCTCCTTCAGTCTGAATGGTAAAACGTCTTTAGCTCCCACTTGGTCGTTCTTTCGTCTTCACTTCTTTAAGCCACCTCTTCTCCTCCCTCTTCCTCCGCTTTTCTTTAATTCTCTTATCTCTCCCTGTCATCTTTCTCTTGTTTCTCCTATCTGTTTCCTCCTCCTCCTTCTCCCTCTCTGCTTTCTCTCTCATTCGTTCCCCCTCCTCACTCCTCCTCCCTGTCTTTTGTTGTAACTGTGAAACTTGTGCTGTGCCTCCTCCTCTCTTGTACTCAACCATCAACCCCCACCTCTCCCCCCTCCCTCTGCATCTCCTCTGTACAATAGGCCCTGCAGCAGCATATGGCTGTCTGAGTCATTCGATGGGGAGTGGGCTTCAGCTGCTGCACGCTGTCTTGAGACCCAGAGAAAGTGTGTGTGCGTGAATGTGTGTGTACGTATTTTTATTTATTTTTTTTATTTGTTTACGTGGGTACAACTCTGCATAAGTGAGATTGTGTGTGGGTGTATTTGTGTGGCAACATGCATACTTGTTACTATTCATGCATGTGTGTGTGCTTATGTGCTGACAGCTCTGCATGTGTGTGTATACTTGTACCCATCTGTACAGGGATTCATGTGTGTATCTCTGATTTCTGTTTGTGCTTGTGTGTGCGTCCCTTGTCATGTTATGTTTGAGTGTGTTTAGTACCAACTGTGTGTGTGTGTGTGTGTGTGTGTGTGTATGTGTGCATAAATCACACTGTGATTTCTGTGTCTTTCCAAATATCTTCGATGCCCCATAGGCACAAAAGTCCCAACATTTGTGTAGGAACTAAAGAATTGGTACAAGTGCAGACAATTTCAATAGTTGCTTTATTGTCATTGTTTGTCAGAAACCAATAGAGAAACAGGGGAGGATATGATGGGGTTCCGGTGGGATGAGTGATGAGAGAACCGTTTGTTGGTAGGAAAAAGTTTTTAAGACGAAAAGACAATTTCAGCAACAACAAACAAGAGAATTCAAATCAGACTGAAGGGAAACAATGTGTGAAGGTCTTTCTGAGTACAGCGTTGAGTATGGTTTGTTAATATTAACTTGAATACACTCTTAATCTCTGTAAAGATCTTCATTAGTTGATGGTTGGTAGAAATATCTTTTGTCATATCTGACAATGTTATTACTAACGTATTCTTAAATCCTGTATTAACTTATTTATTTATTTGGCCACATGGGGGCAGTGGAAACAAGCTGTAAATGCACACTTACTGAACATCTTTTTATTTACATATCCAGCAACATGAAGAAAAATCATCATCTGTTAGGAATCATATGCCTGGCTATCTGATTTTAGTCCAATATTCAATTCTGCTTTTTAGCTCTGTTTCCTTTGGTCTCCACCAATCTTGGATGGAAATATTTTCCTTGTTTTTGGTTTCAGTACTCATCACTGTGTTCATCAGCTAGTCACCAACTCTTTGCCTGTTTTTTGTTGGTAGCTGCTGGAGGGCAGTGGGTTTATCGGAGCTTTTCATTGAAAACAACTGCCTGCTGCAGCCAGAAACAGTGTGAGAGCAGCAAGAGTGAACCAGTTTCAGGCCAAAGAAATGAGAATAGTGAGCTGAAGAATGCTGAAGTGGTGTGTGAGCTGAGGGCACTGCAGAGTTGCATGATGATTATGCGGGTTTACTGCTGTTTTATAGCAGCTTTTAATATATTTTTTGCTTTTCCTTCATTTGTTTCAATACATGTAGTTACTATAAGAAGATATTATCCATGACATGTTTTGTTGTGTTTTTTTGTTTTAAATTTGATTATAATATACTTAGTTAAAAAACAAAAAAACAAAAACTTATGAATCAGTGTTGTCCATTTATTGTCATTTAATAATTGAGTATAATGTATAAAGGATCATCACCTGTAATAAATTAGTTGCAGGACATGTTTCATTGCTTGAATGTATTTGACAGTAAGAATCCTAAATAGGAACGAATGGATTTTATTTTATTTTATATTCTCTTGGGATGTTTTTTACACATCCTCAATGACTCTGTGTAAGAGAGAAAAGATTAAACTGTTCAAGAAGAAAACTATTGCAACAAAATACATCCTTGCATGATAAATTGTTTAGAATGTCTGTATTAAATGCAGACAATGCTGCTGTCACACACGGTCCTAGCTGGTGAAGTCTGCTTGTTGTGTAATCAAATGACCTTGAAAGTAAGAGCTAGCTACTTGTTATCCTCCCTGCTAGAAAAGGAGCTTATTGAAAAACTGACACATGGTAGTAGAATCACAAAAAACTGTTATGCTAATGCACGAGGTGAACAACCAGGTGTGGGACACAATTGCACTATACTCTACTTGACTAGTAAAAGGATGTGGTGTGGCTTGATGTAAGTGATGGTGGCATGGGGAGAGGAAGAGTTGGGAGTTCAGACCGGGATGTGGGATGGAGTGGGGTGAGGATGGAGAAAAAGTAGGGCTGTACAACTGGAGAATGAAAGGGTAGAAAAAGCAAATATATATTCAGATCTTAGTGGTATATGATAAAAGGTGCAGATGGAGATCATCGGAAAAAATGACAGGAGAAGAGAGTTGTGGAAGAGGTAACTGAGGAAACATCATCTGTTTTATTTTTTTTATTTAAAAAAAGATTTTCAAAATGTAATGTAACCAAATGTAGGCTGTGATAATTTATATCTCAAGGAATGCTGTCAATTCTTGGTCTAGGTATTCAGGAAGAAAAACTGGAGTACTCAACAGAATACCTGATCGTGACATTAATTGTTGAACAATACGCTAATATAAAATAGAACTCGAAAAAGAACAATGCTTCCAATGTAGGCATATTGAATTGGCAAGACATTTAAAGACTTCTTTTCAAAATATAATATAACTTATTGTCATTTTTGTACTGTATTTAGATCAAAGTGAGCTGATTTAATTTACTTGGCAACATTGCAATGCTGTAATAAAGGGCAGTACATAAGTCATACAAAACTTTTATGTTATAAAGTGTTATTACATTTTAATATTTAAATATTCACACATGAAATGTATTAGTTTATTAGTAATACATGTCCAGACTGGAAAAACTGATCGTTTGAGAAGGAATTACCTGGGCAATGCACAAGTGGTTTCATTTCTTAAGATATCGCACTTAATTATTTAACCGTCTCTTTTGTTGATTGAGCGCATTAATAGTTTGCTCATGAAAACGAAGAGATTTGGTGGCACGTGGCAGAATCCTGGATGTTCAGACCATGAACGTTGTAGGTGTTTTTATACTTTTTGATGTTTTATCAATATATTGTCAGAGCATTTTCCTCAACACATTTTTACTTTTTAGTTGTTTCTGTTTTAATTTCACCCAAGTCTTATTAATTGTAATAAACACACACAACTTGAACGTAAAGGCAAGGCATGCAGGTGTTCACAGACAGTAGTCTAGTACACATTGTGGGGAAGTCCCAGAGAGCCTGAGGATGACAGGTGGCGAGCTAGCAGGATATTAAGTTAATACTGACTGGCACTGTGCACTCACACTCCTCATATTTGCATACCCCATCCTTTAACATTTAGTAAGTTCTCCAATCCTCTTTCTCTCTTGAAAAACTACTCTCTCCTCACTATTATCATCCACTTGCGTTCCTCTGTTTGCTGTTGTTTTTCCTTCACCATATCCAATTTGCTTGTTTTCCACTTTTATCATCTGTTCCTCTTTTGTCTGCATATTTCAGCCACCCTCTGTCATCTCCTGTCTTCTCCTGTCATATCCCCAACTGGCCTGCCACCATTATCTTCTGTGTAAATCATCACTACAGCTTGTCTTTGAAGCAGCCCGCTGCTCAGGCTAAAACCCCAGAGAAGTAACAACACAGTCAATATCATCCACAAAGCTCAGTACATTGTAACTGTACAGATGCTGACAAAATTGCTGTGTGTGTGTATGTTAATGCATGTTTGTAACTGTGTGCTTTTGGGTGCCTGTAAAAATGAAGACAAACAAAGAACAAGTCTCACCTCTTGGTTCGGAATATGGACTGGTGGATGGAGCAATGGTGAAAGTACTATTCAGATTCTTTACTTGAGCAAAAGTAACTATACCACAATTTGAAGGATAACTACTTACAATCTGAGCATCAATATACTGACTTTCGGTCTTTAGTATGTGCTTAAACGCCCTTGCCTAATGACTACTTTTCGAAATCCTAAACTTCCAGTTTGCAACACATGATCGAATGCCCCTTTAACAAAACCTTCAAACTTCACCAAGTAAAACACAATACCAGCATGATTCACTGAAGTATCAAAGGTAAACGAAAATACACATTATGATATATATTATATTGATATCAGATTATTTTTATTGATAATATGCCAACAGCATTTATTGTTGTGACCAGTCAAAGAGCGCTAGAAGAATTAACGCCAATACTTTTTGTGAGTAGCCAACAAGATGTCTGTAGCATTAAGTAACAAAAGTATCATACGTAAAATCTGCATTAATTACAAGATTGGTTCATTTGATCAGATTTTTCTTGTCTAAATCAGATATTTGTTTTATTTATTGGACAAAACTCCAGTTTAACAAAAGAGTACAATGTTGTGTTTAAATTATTTGCATCGGTACAATACTCCACCCCTACTGTTAAAAACAAAATGCATCATATCTTATAAACTAATCAAACGTTTTATAAAATTCTAGCTAATTCAGTGGTGTAAAAGTACAATATTTGGCTGTATAGGTATACAATGTTAATGAATACCTTTCATCAAGATGCATTTGCAGTCACTTAATGAGTTTCCACCATTTTGGAGCAGAATATCACTATTGCTGATCTAGAAGCTGTTTCCACATACAATAACAATGAATGAAATGGTGCAACAGTCATGGTCAGTGTTCCCACACCAGCAGTTGGACAGTTAGATAACACAGGCTACTGAGGAACAGCCTCTCATTGTGCTATCCTGTAATATAAAATAATTGCAGCCTCACTGATAAGAATCTGTTGTTTGTGGTTCAAGCCTGAGGTGCACTAAATGTAGTTTTGCTCTCCACAGAGAAAAGCTCTCTCAGCCATCATTAAGAAGGTGTGAAGGGCAGCTGTACTCATATTTCAAATGTGTGTGTGTGTGTGTGCACGCAAGGCAAAGTAGCTAGAGGCATGCCTTGTACCAGAAAATCATTCTCTCCAGGGGCTCCCTGCAAAAGCCCTCCCCTCATCTCCATGTTTTAGTCCTATTAGCTGTATTGCAGAAGATGTTTCCACTTTATTAGCAGTTATGAATGCTTCTCAACATCATTATTAGGTGTCCTCAGAACTGCACCTGTTCAGATGTTGATGCACAAATTTTACATCACAGAAAGAGTTTGAGTTTTAACCTATGTATATTCGCTAAATATGCCTCAAGCACTCACTAACTTCTTCTTTATTTGGTAATCCTCCAGAATCGCAATGACATTAAGAACGGCCTCGACACTACGCTTTGACCACCCCTCCTGTAAGTTTTATTTCTTTGGGGGCTTTTTTTTTTAGTATGAAAGAAAACTTTTTTTAATCAGTGAATCCAAACAGACACACATTCTACTTCCTCTGAATTTCTATATGTATAAAGTCCTTCTCTCTCCCCATTCTCCTCCTCCAGTACCAGACAGCAGTTCGCCTTCAATGAAGGATCCAGTCATCCATGGATGCTAAGCTGGAGGCTCTGAATACCTGGCTAACGCATCCTGATCACCTTGGCCCAGGAGTTCATCAACCTGACGTAGTCCTCACTGCATGGTGGAGAGGACTGAGTAAGTCATTTGTCCTTCCATCCTTTTGCCCCATCTCTGCAGTGTTGTCCTCCTCGAAGATTTCTTGTCTGACGCTGCCAAACCAGGGATTTGTTACAGCGACCACCCAACTTGACTTGAGTCCATTGTGGGTTTAAGTAATCAAGTTGAGTTTTCTAAACGGTCTACCACACAGACCTGAAGTCAGTGAGATTCCAGGGGTATTTGGAGTTGCACTGTGCACTTGGATTGGTTAACTTAATAATACCTCAAATCATTATATTAAATTGATTTAGTTTTGCAATCATGTGTTGAGGCTGGCCCTCTACTTATATATGTCATGATGTGAAAGTTGATTTCTTGTTCAGCACTGTTGATTTCATATAGCACCAGCAACACTAGATAGATGTGTTTTCACATCTATTTTTGCATCATTATCAGGCTGTGCTGCAAAATGCACATATGGTTCTCATGGCCTTTGTCGACATTATTAACCATTCCAGACTTAGAGGGATACTGGGAAAGCCAATTATTCACAAAGAAAAATGTTGCTCCCACAATCATCAATAGCTAAACAAAGCTGTTATACATTTTTTTCTTCACCTTTTTGCTACAGAGTGTAGCAAGCAAGCTGCTACACACACTGTCTCTGTTCAATATCAAATGTGTCCGTGCGCCTAATCAGGAGAAACACCCTCAATTTGCTTGTTGTTGTCTCTACTATGAAAACATCTACTACAGGAAATTGTGAGAAACACAAGAGGCCTGACCTTAACCAACCACAGGCGTTTTCTATAGTACTCAAAGGCTGCACAGTTGGGAATTTTCATGTGTCACAGGGAGTCTTTGTATAGGGACCCACAGACAGTTGAGGGACTCCCCAACACACACCGTTGTGTCATCCAGGTGTAAGTGAAAGGAAAAGAAGAAGTGGCTTTATTAGGTATGTAGTACATGTACCAGAGGCTCATGTCACCTTGTTGACCATGAGAGAGATATTACACTCAACTGAGAGGGAGAGCTCTGCACAGCCTTCGTCTGTTCAGCACATCCAAAACTCACTGTGTGTGTGTGCGTGTGTTGAGGGGGCGGTGGAGGCCCCTATAACGTCCCAACTGAAGGTTGCCAGAGATTGAGGTGGAATTTCAATGTGATGCCAGGGTGTGCGTGGTGCGCGCGCGCGCAGTGTGTGTGCCCGTAGCATGCCGTGAGTTTAGCGCTGCCGGCTGGCCGGGGTCAAAACCCAGACTTACAGTAGAGTGGGAAAATGCGTGAACACAAACGCACACAGGCTCACATACGCACAACCGGCAGAGAGGGCAGCCAGCCAGCCATCCGGGGACGCTCAAAGCTTTCATAATTCTCTATTCACCCCTTTTCCCCAGTGAGAATAAACAGATGAAGAGCTGTTTGTATAAGAAGTTTGTCTAAAGACACACTCTGTGGTGTAAACACACACTTACACAAGGTCAACGTTTCTTATTACAGCACAGTGGAAAGCCAAAACACTTGTGTACAGACAACCATGCACCTGACAGACACTTACTCTGTTCATGAAACAGCACAAGCCTAAATGAATATCCACTTTTAAGCTTCTGATTTAGTTTTTTATGTATATATCAGCACCTGTCAGGTATTTAATATCTTTTCCTTAGCAGAAACCACTTTTATGATCTCCTGTTTCTGGCGTATTAGGCAGCATCGCTGCTAGTGCATTATGCTCTACTTCTTATAAAAATATTAAGTTTCTTCCTTTTTCTGCATATAATGTCTAAATTAGCAAATATTTGACCCTGTTTGATCTTACTGCAAGGAGCCACTGGGATCAGCAATCGATGTTGACCCACCTGCTCCTGGCTCTTTCATTAAATTGTGTTTTATGTAAATTACCGGCCACATCGTTGTGTTCTAAGAAGACTGATATTTGAAAGTGGCCTGTGTGTGTGTGTGTGTGTGTGTGTGAGAGAGAGAGAGAGATGGAGAGAGCAAGTGGCTGTGCTGCATTTTCATCTCAACAGAAGGAGCTTATGAAACACAGACACACAGATAGGTATCAGTATCTGAAACACATTATTACATAAATGCAGGTTACACTCATTAGTGTGCCTGACAACCAACTTGCAGGAACTGTAATTATTCAAGAGGCTCAGTGCTTTATGACCTCGAGGGCAGAGCAGTATCAGAAAGCAATGCCTGCCAGAGATGGTACTGTATCTATGGAATCAGCTGGCTCTGCTGTTGCTTGCGCTTCAAATGAGTGCTCCCAAGTCAAAGGCATAGATGTCGCCTCTACTGACAAAAAATGCAGAACAACTGTTTCCTAAGGTGCTTTGACATGGTAGTTGTTCAGGATGTAGTGCAACTCAAATTCGCTCATTAAGAGGTGTTTTATTTTCAAAAGAATAATGAGAAGATGGATTTATTTCTGTTTTAAAGGGTAAGTTCAACTAAATTTTAAAATACAACCTGTAGTTATATCAAACCATGGCACAGTTGTGGTTGTATTTGCCTGTGGTTTTCTGGAGGTCTGTCAAATTTTTAAACACAATGGAGGTATGTAAGTTTGTTTAGAAATCTGTGTTCTTAAAAATTTCAGAGTTGCTCACGTCGCTTTTCATCAAGACTACTTACCGAAGAGAGACCCCAGTGAAAACTGTTCACAGTGTGTTTTGTGGATTGCAGAGTAATCCAGGAGACACAGATTTCCTTCCTGAAAGACACACTGCATTCTTTCTTGAAAAGCTTCTTTGTCTGGCGAACCCCATGGTGTTTTCATTTGAGTAATTGTTTCTGCATTTCATTCATAATATGTTTAATCATATTAGGGTGTGTATAACGAGGTGACAGTACGAGCATGGAAACACAAGATATTGAAGCGTCTCAAACTTTCTTTATCTTTTCTTGTTAAATGAAAATGTTGTTTGATCATTTGTGTGTGTCTCTGCATAAGCTCGCCAGTGACAATAAGTGTGTGCAGCAACTGCTTTTCAACTGTTTCATTGGCATAAGCCAATGTCTGAAGGTTGACTTATCATAAAGGTGTCTATTATGAGTCAGTGTATGGAAAGTTTATGTTCATAAATGAATTGAACAGTTTTTGAAATACTTATGTTGTGACCATTTCACGTGTCTGATTTGTACAATCCCAAATATTTTTGCGATGTGTGATCCTCTCTCGAAGGTTTGTCACCCAGTTGTGATGTGTGTTGTTCCTGCTCTGTACTGGTTGAGACTTAAAGGTTTGGTTTATTTGTTTCTACCTGTGACACCAAAGTTTCTCAAATCTTGCAGGCGCCATCAGAAACTACAGAAGATAATACGAAGCCCCAAGCTCCCTCCCTCCCCCTCCCCCCGGCCGGTAACATTGGCTCTTGTGTTTCTAACCCAGTTGACCGAGTTCGTATGATTAAGACTCTGGCCCCAGTGCCTTATGGGAAATGACATATACAAAAGAAACAGCCACTTTCAGGCTACCATTTCAAAATCAGTGGCACTTTAATTTTTGTATGCATGGGCAACAACCTAACAACTTCCTAATTATACGACACCAACTGAGAGAGAAGACCAAGATTTATTTCTTTAAAATCTACTAAATCATGCGAACCTATTGTGTCGATGAACTACTGTTGCAATTTGGGTTTAGTACAGCTACTTGTATCATTACTGCATAAGTCAGTGCTTACCCTGAAATAAATCTTGGTTTTCCCTATAAAGCGGTGCTGCTCGGGTGAGGGAGATTTTCCGTGGCCCAGTGTGAGCTAGTTTTCTCCTCACATTACGAGCTGATCGGAACATCATCCATCCATCAACGAGGCCTTTCTTCTATCCGCTTTAAATAATCTATCCACTCAAGTCAGTATTCTGCTATTCCATGAAGGCCGAAAGAAGAATCAGAGAATGTCCTCTGAATGCCCAGTACCATTTGCAAAGCCTTCTTCGCCCTTCAGTTGTGGAAGGTTACTAATTTGTCCATTTGACTGTTCACCACCTACCATGCAGCAACACTCACCATGATGCTCTCTGCTGATCTACTGTATATATAGAATAACTCAGCCATGTTCAAAAAAGGGTTTTCAGTCATAATCTAGTCCTTTTAAGTGTGTTATAAAGTGGTAAAAGCATCAACATTGATCGTTGATTAGTGTTTTTAGGATGCATTTTGTTTTGGGCTTGGTTTGTTGTTGTTTATGTTATAGCCCATGGCTGGGATTTATGCAATCTAATTAGAACAGTAAAACATAAGAAAAAATGCTTAAGAGCTAATATACACAGTAAAGCCTAGCAAGAACAATTCTGCAGTACCAAACCTGACCACTAGAGGTCAGTATTGTGTGCCATTCCTTGTCGTAACACACTGAGAGACTCCATACTATCGAGCAGTTTTGAACACAAGTCAGCACGAATAACTGGAAATGTTTAATTCTATCATGAGTTGTGTGTTAGTGAAACTTAATATTTCTCTGCCATACTTTCAGCAGTAATTTGCCTTAGTATAACAATTAATGTGCCCTGCTTTAATACCTGTGACTCTGTAGAGGATTTATTTCCTGGTATTTGTGTAACTGCATGACTTCAATTTATAATGTAGCTTTCTGTCCTGATTGGAATACTGCACTGTGTCAGTTCGCTCCTGTTACCTCTGACGCCCCGCCATTTTCAAGGCCGCTTCTGTCTGCACCACTGCAAACTCCTTCCCATTTCTTCCTCCTCTCCTGTCTCAAGCCTTCAGCAAAGCTTCCAGTTATGCATTATCCTATATCTCTGTCCTCTTTCTCTCTCTCTCTCTCTCCTTCCACTAATTTCTCTTTATCTCTGCTGACCGCCCATTCCTCCTCACAAAGTTCTGCCATCTGGCTTTGCAGCTACACTGCTCCAAGCCATCTGCTAGAGAGAGTTTCCTTGCATTGTGTGTGTCTCGTGTGTGTTGTCTTGTAGCTTGGTGACCTGTTGTCCTTCTCACTCTTGACTGCCTTTGTGGAGCTGATGGACCACTGCATTGTCTCCTGACACTTTCTGTGCCTTCATCAAGAAGGTCAGCCAAGAAAATAACTCAATCAACAGGGCTGGGATTTTATGTGGACTTAGGACAGAAAGCTGCTGGCCTACGGCATTGGCTGGAAAAGTTTTACTTAATGATAATGACTTTGACGCCTTGTAGGCCATGATGTCAAAGTCAAATAATAGTTGGAAACTTTCTGGCCCAGTTAATAGAGGATGTATATGTGATATCTTAAAATGTGAATAAGTTATGTGAAACAAATAATCCATCAGTTGATTCATTTATCTTCATTTACTGCTTAGTCGAAATTCTGTGGTTTCAGAACATGCTATGAATATATTAGTATGTACATTTGTTTGACACTTTTCCTTGACATGTATAATCTGTTAGTGTACACTGTCTCTATAGCATCAGCATCTGAGCAACAATTTAGTGCTCTCTGCAGATCTTCATCTCCTGCTCTATCCCTCCTGCATTGCCACAGCTAGCCGAAATAAGTCATGAAGGACACGGCAGTGCTGCAGCTGCTCTGTCATCCTGGAGTCCATGGTCCTCAACAGTCAGGATCTGTACCACAAGGTGGCTTAAGAGATCACCATTGGACAGCTCTTATCCCGCATCTTCAGGGGTAAGCATGAACTGGTCAGACTATGCGTGAATATGAATTGTGTTGATTCATTTTTAAAACTGTAATCAGTTATCATTTACACAGTGATAATGCATTTCCATGCGGATGATAATTAACTACTTGTTGTAATTGATGTTCTATTCTCTTTATGGTTTTCAATTCCTAGGACTGATCAGGACATTCAGACCTACACTATCGCCACATCAATGCCTGTCTCAAAGCCCTGAGGAGAAGAGACAGGGTGAGGGCTCCAGTTTGCACATTGACAGATTTTCACACTACACTGAGTATACATCATTTCATGATGCAGGGAGTTGAACATGGTATGATCACGCCTATCATCAGCATTGTACTGTAACAGTGTATCTAGTGTGTGTGTGTGTATTGTGTTTAAGACATCAGTGTCTGTAGCACATCTGCAGGTAGTGCAACAGTAAAACCAGGGAAGTAAAGTATTGATAAAAAAGCCCTACTCATCTTTCTTTCCTCTTCCTCTCTCAAGAAACATGTTTGGCACAACCATGCTCTCATTTCTCCACTCATCTCCTTTTCTCTAGCTCCTTCACCGATGTCATAGTCTGCCCGAGCTAATCACATGATTCCTGCATCAGCACCATAGGGTCCAGGGATGTGCTTTTAATAGCTAATAATGAATGATGCTAACCCACAGCTTTTTCCTATGCAGTATACAAAGCTGAAGACGCTTATTTGCAGAAATAAGCTTCATGGTGATACTGCATACAACTGAGCACACTTTCTAGATGTTGCAGCGTCTCTTTTACTGGGACTAAATTTATAAAAAATTATTAAAGGACAAAGGTCCGTTCAGATCAGATTCATCAGGTTTGTTTGGTGCAATTTAAAGCAACTTACTGGGTTGTTTTAGATGACAGTGAACAATGTCTCCTTTTTTGCTTAGGTGCAGGGATGTGTTGTAATATGTTTATAAACCATTTTATTTCTGCACAGAGGCAGTTTTATAATGATGCTGCTAAGGGACAGCACCCAAGTTCATCTTTGTCAGGTTCTTTATATACACACAGATTTTACAGAAGGATACATTTTAAAACATGCAAGAGGTTAATGACACCATTTTATTTCTCAAGACAGTAGACGACAGGTTGGGCTTGTGTTTATACAGAGACTCTCACCATTGCGAAGTTTATTATGACGACCCTCTGTCTTCTCACCGTTTGCTGAGTCCGCTGTCTCTCTCCTCCCCTCCTCCTCTCTCCACACAAGCTGCACCACAGAAAAATGTTTTTTTTTTAACCTTCTCTCAGACCTTTTTTTCCACATTCACCACTCACCTCCTCTGTCTCTTTTCTTATTTCTTGACTTGTTTCTCACTGCACACGAGCATGGTAGTTTGATGAGTACATTAGACATCCTAAATTGTCCCCTGACAGTAAGTAAAATTCCTTGATTAGCACACTTTGTAGTTTGCACTGTAGAAGACATTAGTTAGTGTATTTATCCTTTAAGATAAGTTCTTTTACGGTCGTTTTTGTTTTCGGTTTTCTTTTTTTTTTTTTTTACGCCTGTCACTGCATACTTTGCAGTGTGCCTTGCGTTTTATTTTTGTTTTTGCCCGCATTCATTTTCAATATAGATAACCCCAGAAATGTACTTCACAGATATATTGCTTCATCTTATCCTCTCAATTTCTCCTTGCCTTCCAAATTTTCTCTCTATCTATTTCTATTTCTCCTCCTTTTTCTCCTCCATAGGAGATATCATATTCTGCCCAGAAACAGCTGCGCCCATCATTCCTAGTGTGTCTAATCATGCCCTTCTCTTAACCTCTCCGGTATGTCTCTGTCTGTCCGTCTTTCTTTCTGTTTGTCTTTGTCTCTCTCCCTATCTCTGTCTTGGTTTATGCCTTGCACCAGTGTGTGATATCAGGAGAGGAAAGACACTGCCACTTGCCTCTGTCTCGCCTCCCTTTGTTATTATCCACTGTACTCTTTCTCACACCTGTTCTCTTTCTTCATCCTCCTTGTGTTAAATCTCATTTCTCCCTCTCCTGCTCCTTCCATCTGACTTCTGCTTTCTAATCTCGCCATTCACTCCCAAATCCTCTTATTCTTTCTTTGTTATCTCTGCCGCCTCCTCCAAAAATCCACCGCCCCTACTTCTGACCCCAAAAAAACCCGTCATTTCTCCTTCACTTCTCTTGCACACCTGACACCTCTGACTTACACTCCTGCTCTTCCTCCTCTCCTCCTCCTTCCTCTCCCTCCTCTCTTGTCCTTCATAACATGTAGAACGTGATCCGAGCCCCACACCCATCAACGGCGAGATGGCCCACCAGCTGTATATGTGTGCTGCAGGTGCTCACCTTCAACCTGCTGAGGACCGCATGATGACTCAAGATGGATCCCCAGGACCAGGTGGGACTGTGAGAGATGCAGGCAGGAACTAGTGATAAATGAAAGAATGGATAGTAAAGTAAATACTGAGTGTATAGCATGAAATGTGGCAGCAGAACAGCAAAGAAAAGTGTCAATAAAGTTAGTTTTATATTATTTTCTCCAGTTAATTGTTCTTACAGGCAACACTCATTGAACAATAAATTCATTTATTTAGATATCACTTTATCACAATAAACTATCATATCTAAGGAAATAAGCAATCAATTACACAACAATATGGAACTAAGATGGTGTTTAACAACTTAAAAGAATAAATAAATTCGCTTTTTTTTATTTATTTTTACTATTAATAAAATGCCATGAAAAGACAAACCAACAAATACATTACTCCATATTTCAGTATTTTCTTATGATCCCAGATCATCTGTTGCCTCAGCCCCATCTGCATTCATTATTATTGAAGACATTAATTCAAAACATGTCACAAATATCTATAGTTTCATTTCGTGATATGTTGAGTAATCTGCTAAAAAGAAAATGCTTGCACTGTTATTTTTTTAAAACAGGAGTAAATTGTGTATTTATCAGGACTATTTCAGTGTAGCATTTATACACATTTGTCTTTTCCACCAGTATGACACTGTATGTGGATTGATCTAAAATAACCACTACTCTTGGGTCATCAATATAATGAAATAACTTGTCATCCAGTATAACATTTTGACCTACTATGTTTTTAGTAGTAGTTGGATAATAATGTGGAACATGGAACAGATGGAATAAGTCATATATCAGACTTTGACTACATAGAAAATTCTTGAACAGGATCAGTTTATTATTAGGTGTCTTTCGTGGGACTTTGTTGACAATGAGAAAAGTATAGCCGATTATATAGAATAAGAAGAAGCAAGGCAGAATAATCAGTAATCAGGACATGTCTGCCTAATCTAGTACAGCCTACACTGCACAAGTAACCACAGACCCTGGATATAAAATTAAAAGCACCCCAACAAAAAAACTCTTCTAGGAAAAAATAAGGTACATCTCAGAGAGGATTTCCACCAGGACAGCAGAGCATGCCAGCAGCTGCCAGGAGTAAACAATCATTAATCTTTATTCAACACCTTTTAGCAGCTCCAGCCTGATCCAGCCAGATTTCAAAACCAGTTATTGTAGGTTTGGCCAAGTAATAAAAACAGTGAGACATGGCTGCTGGCCGATTGCTCGGCAGTGCGGTAGACCCTAGACAGCGGAGATGAGGCTGAAGCATTCTTAAATTATAAAATGGTCAATGAAAGAAAAGACAGATGGATTTATGAGCAGCACTTTAATATTCTTCTCTGCATGTGCAGGCTCAGAGGGACATAATCTTTGAGTTATGGAGAATTGCCTTCATGTGGAGGCGGCTCAACACCAACAGCGGGGCATTGAGAAACGCAAGTCCATGTACACCCGTGACTACAAGAAGCTCCGGCTTCTTATTGTGAGTTTGTGTGTACAGGTTCAGAGGGCTCATAAATCTGTTGTTCTGTGGCTCAAAACTAGTACTGCTGAACACGCAGACTCAGGACCGAGATCGAAAGGAAAACATGAGCTACAGTCTGTCCACAAGGACTGCTCTTAATTGATCGTGATTGTCCTTCACTCAAAAATCAACAGATTAAAGCATGTGTAAGTATTCTTGTCTACACAAGAGAGATGGCTGTGAAAGTATGTTTTTTCTCTGTGTGTTGACCATTGTTTTCTTTTACCCATCTCATTATACTGTGATTCTGCCTCAGGCTTTTTCAACTTCTATCAGTCACTTGTGTTTTTGTTTACAACTTTCTTTTTTCGCTGTCTCATTGTCCTACTTCTAAGCATGTGGGTTTTAATGCACTGTGTGTGTGTGTGTGTGTGCGTGCATGTGCGTGTGTGTGTGTGTTTGACTTGTATGTGGTGGTCTAACTATAGCATAAGAACTTGAGCTAAACGCACTATGGCTCGACGTAAGCTCAGAGCTGTTTCGGGGCTCTTCCCAGCTACACTCCCACTGCGGTGTGTTTGCTAAAGATAAGGCCAATTGGACTGCCTTGTCTCCACTAGTGTGGAGAAAACTCACCCTAAAATCCTTAGTCTGCTTTCCATGCTAGACAGTTTGCTGACACACACACCAGAGACACGCAAACATGCTGTAGACACACACGTCCGCAAGCCATAACTCTCTAGGTAGACCTTATCACTGCTGAGATAATTTGTTCGCCTTTTAGTTCCTTCTGGTTCTTTAAGCAGGGATTGTTGCACACACACACTGGAATATTTTTTCACGGGTCCATATGAGAGTGACTTTTTTTCTTTTTTTTTTTAATATATGGATGTGCTTGAGTGTCTGTTTCTGTTTTTAAGCCTATAAGTCTGCTTCCTGTCAGGCAGAATTACAAAACTAATGAGCCACATCTTGGTGTCCTCCATTCCTCTTTCATCCTCCGCTTTCACTTCCTCCTCTTCCTGTCGCTTTTCCTCTTCAAAATCCTGTTTCACCTTTTCAAACTGAAGAGGAGCTCCAGAGTGATGTGTTTGCATATGTATTTGTGGTTTTTAATCATTAGTCAACTGAGTTTTCTGCATTATCCAGGAGGAATTAAATGTGATAGACTGTGACCACACAGGCAGTAACTATCTGCATATCCCATACAATATTTAGCTGGGGGGTAGTGTATTGTAGTGGCTAGAAAAGCAGGCTTGTTATTGCAAAGTTTAGGATTTTTCTGACCATTTCGCAAAGCATAATGTAATGTTTTATTAATACTGTACTTTCCAGGCACCAAACCATTTCTATTCATTTCACTACCTTTAGAAAATAAATGTGCAGACACCTGAAACTTGCTAATAGAAGAATTTTCTACACAGATAATTAATCACAGTGAAAAGTTGTTGTTAGCTTTTTTTAGAAAAAGTAAATTACTTGAACATTGCACTTTGGAGCAGGGACTGTTTCTGAAAGATGCATTCAAGGACATTATGACATTCACAACGTCAGCTGCTGAAAAAGATTCTAATTGATTCCAGGAGACAAATGAAAAGCAGTCATGGACGCTTTGAAATTGATAATGATGATGTTTGTTGCATTAAAGGCCCTGAAAACATATTATAATATTATATAATCAGCAGACCATTCCTCTAAAATGATAATATTTTTGTTTATTTAACATTAGAGATTTCTGTGGTTGTGTTTTTGCATGTGCTGGAAGTCTTATACTTTAGTGAACCTATCAGAATGTAGGAACATTTATATTAAAATCTGTTCACAGTTGTCAGGTTGTTTGTTGATGCCACTAACGAATGAAATCTTATCAAAACATGTCCAGAGTCTTGAACCCTAGTTGCTCTCCTAACAGTAGGAAACTGGTTGTACTGTGTATCTCCCAGTCTTCAACAGATTATACCTAAAAAAGTTTTAAAAAGAGCCCTGGTAGTATATGTTTAAGCATACAGTATGTCTCACCCTCCTCCTCCTCTCTCTCTCAGAACCATGTGAATCCAGCTGTGGATTTCACCCAGATTCCTCCAGGCATGCTGGCTCTGGACAACATGTTGTACTTTGCCAGGCATCACCAGGACGCCTACATCAGGGTGAGCATACACATACACTTTCATATGCAGTTATGCCCCACAGACACACTAACACACACACACACACACACACACACACACACACACACTGTGCTCAGTCATTTCTATGGTGATGTTCTTCTCTTCATCACCTCCGCTTCCTACCAAACCTCCTTCTTCTTCCCTCCAGCTCATTCACTTGTTTGTAGTTTCTGGCTCGTCCCCAAAATTTTTTTTCAGCAAAAACTGCATTTCATGAGGTTGCTCAGCCCAGACAATAGAGATGATTTAATCCCTTTCCGTGTCAGTCCCTGAGTAACAGTGAAATGACTTACAGCATTTTTGTCATGACTCGTGATATTGTTCAACTGTAGGATAATATTCATTGGCTTTGGTGATTAGTACATTCAAGGTTTCACTTGGTAAATCAGGTTATTTATAACAATTTTATGGCAGCTAGCCAGGTCTCTGTTGTGATTAACAATCAGTGTACTTGTAAGGACTGTGCACATGCAGCAGTTAAATCACCACACCTGCAAATCTGTGCATGTGTTTGTGTAACTCTATATCTCTGGACTCTCTGGAAGTGAGAAAAGAGATGTCTTAGTATTGCCGACTCAGCCCTTATCAGTCGACCAGAGGAAGAAAACAGAGCCTCCAATTTCCCAAATTAAACTGTCACCAGCTAAAATGATTGGGACCTTGATGGCCTCATTTATGGCGCGCTGCCACCATCCACATAATTAGAGTGAGTTTTTTGCTGTAGCGATTTCATTTATGTTTTTTCGCCTTCCAAGGAGATAGCTTTGTGGGTCAGATAAGGTCAAATAATGACTAATAGCTTCAACCATAATGAAAATGTTTATGGCTAAATGACCTTCACTATGACAAGCCAGTGTGGTTAATGCAAATGTAAAAGCAAAGGGCACTCTGAGAACACAAACCTCTGCCAAGGCTGTTGGATTTGACCATGTTTGTCTTTGGCAAGTTGTAGTGTCAAAAAAGATACTGCAGCAGATGGCAATGCATGCTGCCACCACCCAGTGACTCACAATGAATGGGATAAAAGTAATATCACATAAAAGTCTTCACATAGAGGCTTTAATCTGCATCTGGATACAGATTGTCATACCATTTTAGAACCTACGTTCTAGAAATGTATTGACCAAAATGTTAGACTTATGACCACGTTATGTTTTATAGAAATTTAACTTCATCATGTTGCTATAGTCCCACTTGTAGCCACATTTTTAGTATTGATCTTGGATTATAAGGTAACTAGAAATGCACTCCTTTGTGTTTTGAGACGCATACTCAAACATTTCTTTACTCCTCTAGAGCAATAGTCCTGTTATTTCTAGTCCACCTTATTTGATTATCCGCGTTTCTAGATTGTCCTGGAGAACAGCAGCCGAGAAGACAAGCACGAGTGTCCTTTTGGCCGCAGCAGCATCGAGCTGACCAAGATGCTCTGTGAGATTCTCAAAGTGGGCGAGCTCCGTAAGTCCACATCAGCAACCGGACACACACACACCTTTCCATTTTCAGTGCGCTGTAGATGGTTCTGCTTAATCTTATTTCACTTCTTTAACTTACATGATCATCAGAGTGATCATATAGACAGGAGGGAAAGTAGCTCAGGGAGTGCTTTACCCTCAGAGATGCATATAGTTGTGTGCACAAAAATACAGACGTCCAGACTCACATCCTCACAAGTACACACATTCCCTCCCTGTTAAGATGAAAGCAACCATTATGCTCAGTAATTGTGCTGCCGGGAGTTCATTATTTAGTGATGCACCTCACCCCGTTGAGCCCCTTTCAGCCTAATATACCGCCTCTGGGAGGCACACTGCGCAGAGAAAGAGATGCTGTGCCCACGTCCACTCCAAATTGATGTGCCCTTTTCATTTGTCTTTACTTGTTTAAATGGGTGAGTTGGTCTCAGTTCCGCTCCAGACTGACCCCTGCTGCTCCCTGTAGGGAGGGAGACGGCATTTTTAGCTCAGTTTTAAACCAATGTGCCCTTTTCATCTGCTCATGTCTATTTTTTTCTTAGAGGATTTAGACTTGGCCGCATTGCAGGGTTCTTCACTCGTGTCTGTAAATTGCAGGAAGAACATTAGACTTCATTGAGAGAATAGTGTCCACTTCTGTTTCACTGCATTTAAAAATATTCAAAGGAAGTTCACCCGAATTCTCTCATGTGTTCTTAATGTTACTGATAAAAGCGCCAGGCTAGGTTTCAATACAAGATTAAAAGGTGCAGTAATACTTTTTTTAAACATTTCTAAGAATATTGTAATTTTCCTGCGCTTTTTTTAATATGCTCTTATCTCTGCCAGACTCTGCTCTAATGTAAAATGTCTCCACCTTCCTGCCCATCCTCATCAAATTCTCAGCACACAGGCAGCAAAGGCAAATGGACCTAGACATTTTATTTTAACTGGAACGATGCTGTCTGCAGTACTTTATTACACTAATGTAGTTACCCAACAAGCGTGCCCTGACCTGGTGAGAGCTGGACTGGGTGAGTGTCCAGGTGACGAGACAGAGGTTCATGTCTTCTATGGTGCTATACGACATGTGAACACACACACTAAGCTTTTAGCTCGACTTCTTTCTGTGACCTGGAGGCTTATTCATCCTCTTTGTGTTTGTGCATACATCTACTGCTTTTTAAAAAAAAAAAAAAAAAAAAAAAATCTTTTCAGTAGGCATCATGTCTCAGGGCTTTACTTTTATTTGGGGTATCTCATTAGTTTTTACCCAAATGTGATCCACTGCACATACCCTTTTGACCTTCACTCTTAGCAGACTGAAATCACTTCCCTTTAGTCTCTTTGAAATATCGCTTTGACCTCATTCATATCAAAATGCAGATTAAGCAACCAGACTTGTCCCAAAATAGGGAAAACATCTTTATCTCTGTGGCTTTTCTAAGCATGTAGTTGAAGGCTTATGCAATAGGGCTAAATCCCTAGGATGAATGCCAGGCCATCATAATGAATAAGACTTTGTTTCTGAGAGGCTTGCTCATTCAAATAAGTAGAGCTGGGGCGAGCGCAGGATTTCATGTAACTTAGTCAAAATACGACTTGAATATGCAACCAGACCTATAGTACAAAGTCCTCCCAACATTTTGAGATTCTCTTGGTTTCCAGGACAGAAACCTTTTTAAAAAAATAAATAAATAAATTCTACTTTTGCAAAGAGTGTTTTCTATTATTTTTATGAAGATGAAATACTGTTATGGTATGACACTAAAATTTCCCTGCAGGACTGAATGCTGGAATTGAATCATGGCAGTGACCTTGACTCATAGTTCTGGGCCTTTCTGTTCCCAGTGGCTGTATAATGTCCTCTTTACTGAGGCTGTTAGCCCAGGAGTCTGAACCTACTATTAATATTTATGATGTGTTACAGTGTTTATGTGTGTATGTGTAAAATGGAGGGACAGATAAGAATTGGTAAGGTGAACCCATAAGCTGCAGAGAATGACCCATCTGTCTACAGATACTGTCTGCTGCTATAATAACAGCAGGTACTCATGGTTAAGACGTGACGGGATTCCCATATACACAAGTAGGTCATCTGTGGGCACAGTGTAAAAAAATACATGTAAAGGGAATCAGATAAAACTAATCCGATGCAGGAAATCACCAGGGACGGGAAAGGAAAGACAACGTTTTGATGTATTTATATTTACTTCGTCCCAAATCTTAATGTTCCCATCCATCTCTGTCACAACTCCAGTAAATATTTGCACGGACTCACACTCACAGAGCATTATATGGATCTTATCCTTATGGGAGGAAGCTGTTGTGTCCCAGAGTAGTCACAATCTGCACTGCATCTTCTCTTGTAGAGGGCTAAGTGCATTTTCATGCACACCCCATTAGCCCTGTGTATATTAACACACACTAATGAATGTATGAGTAGGATGAATGTAACATGGGCTAGGCAGGTGTTGTAAATGCTTTGTGAGTAACGACTGGTCATTAGAGGGAGCGTGTGTATGTGAGATGTAGGGGCATGAGTGTGCATTTCCCAGAGGAAGGCTGGGAGAGAAATGAGTCTCAGCTCTGCACTGACTGTCATCATTGGGTTGACCTTTCAACAGAGAAACAATGAAATACCTGACACTAATGAGGATGTTGGAGGGTGTGTCTCTATCTCTGTAATGTTTTATCAGTTTTGATAGTGTGGTATTTGAGTCAGTGCATTATATCACCCATAACTTGAAGTGTAACAATGACATTTCAAGCTGGTTATTTTCCATCAGTGAACCATTTCTCACTCTGCGGGAAAACATTTCTGCGTTTGTCAAACACTAAACAAAGAACACAACATATTTTTTACTTAGTAGTGTGATTCTATGGATGGCAATGTTTGTTGTTTGATCAGCCCACCACTTTGGTCGGGACTTAAATATGTCAGCAACTTCTGGATGTATTGCCATAAAATGTAGACATTCATGATCCCTGGAAGATGAGCGTGGTGATCCCCTGACTTTTCCTTTAGCACCAGTTTTTCGTTTTTTAGTCTCTACACCCACTGGATGTATTGCCATGAAATTTGGTACAGGCTTTCAAGGTCCCCGGAGGATTTATTCTAATGGCCCTGGTGATCCTCATTATTTTTCCTCACCACAGTGAGGTTAACATTTGTGGTTTTCGGATTACATTTGGATGGATGGCCATGAAATTTGGTGCAGACAAGCACGCCCCCATCAAGATTAATTTTAATAACTTTGTCATCATGCACCACATTAAAATACAAATTTGCCCAGTACTTTGGCAAATACCTGCAGTACTCAATACTGAGCTGCACTTTGTATTTAGTGTCAATTAGCAAATGTTAGCAACACACTAAACTAAGATGGTGAACACAGTAAACAATGCATCTGGTAAATACTGTATGTGAATGCTAGCATTGTTGTTGTGAGCATGTTAGCATGCTAATGTTAGCATTTAGCTGAAAGCACTGCTGTAGCTAGGTACAGCCTCACAGAGCTGCTAGCTTGGCTTTAACCATTAAGTCTTGTTTGTCCATCATTGAATCCCAGTAGTTTACATTTAATATTATTGTGAATAATCTTCACCCACAGATTAAAGTCACTCATCTTTTCCTCTAACGATCTTGATACAAAATCAGACTCAACTGGGCCTGTTCAGCATTTTTATACATTCCACAGAGCATGATCAGATGTTACATGTCTGTGTCTTAGTGCAGCAGGAGATACAAAGTAAAAACAAGGTGATGTAGCCGCCGAAGTAGCTGTACTTTCTAAATGTTTCATGGTACAGAGCAAAACCGAGATGCAGCTCCCAAAACTTCATTAAAGCCAACTAGAACACACTTTGTAATTCTCCATTAAAAAGTCATGGTTGTCTTTCAAAACCAGTTTCTATAAAAGCAGTCCAAACCCCTAGTGCAGAAAAAAAGAGTTGATTTCAGCTTTTTTTATTTAAAGAAAAATTCCCCCTCTCTGCTTCACACCCCTCTGTGCAAAAAGCAGAAGAAAGAGACGGCGGATTAATGGTGACGTGTTAGTGGCTCATTTGCTCTCCCCGTCTATGTGAAATGCTAGTGCGGCTCTGGCAGGGGCCAGACGCTCTCTTCTTGTTTTCTCATGAGGATAAAACACCAAGGGATTCTTGATTTGCCCAGGGCTGTTGAAGTTGCCTTTCTTCCCCGCTCGTCTCTTCAAGCTCTCTTTCAAGCTTAATTTTTCTCACTTTTCTCACTCTTCATTCTTTCTTTGAGGCTCTGTCTTTTTCCTCTCTGTGGATCTAAAGAACATCTGTCCCTCTAAGACTTGTAATCCGTTCTCATGCTCTGGCTCCCTCTCTCCATCCCATCAATTTGATGAAAATGACACCAGTACACTACAATACAAACAGCATCTTACATTTTTATAAACAACATAGAGGCCAGTCAAGAATGTGCTGTGACAGTTGTTTCCAGTGTTCTTTCAGGTCAGCAGATTTTCTTCCAATTCCACTTTTCCATTTAACGCCGTCCTCATTTTGAGACATTTGACATTTTCCCTTTTTGTTGTCGAGATATTTCTATGCAGATTTGGTCTGGAGAAAGGTGGTAAGGGAGCTTGTTTGGTTGAATCAGCTGTCAGTGCTGCAAGATCCTACATAATTCATAACACTATTCAGGTGTCACTCTTTCTGTCCTGTCTCTCAGCTTCCCCTCTCTCTCACCCTCCTTCCATTAATTCATACCTTTTCTGTTTCTCTCTCCCACTCTTGCATTTGTTGTTGCCCTGCTTCAGATCCCTAAAAGATTAATTGTCCAACCATGTTTCTGCTGGAACACGGGGCTTAATGGAATCTGCGTCGGTGAGGCGCCATGCCATGACTTTTCCCGACTCTCCTGTTTAAGCCGGCCCATGGAATATTTATGAAGTTATTTAGAAAGGGCCAGGCTTTGGGAGTAATGGCCCTGCTTGGTGTGTCATGGTGCGGCGCCTCGTCGCTGAGATGGAGAGCGGTGTGGTGAGCCGTGGCGGGTCTAGGCATGGACACACACATGCTATGAGACACATGAAACTGAAAAAAGGGACTCGAAATAAGCATCTGAGAACACATACACACGTACACAGGCAGGTCTGAACAGACTCCAGACTGACAATCACATGATGTCCTTATATTTGTAACTGTCTGCTCCATCACCAAGCGCTCAGCCAAGGTCAGAACAAAAGGCCAGGTTCAGCACCATGGACAGCTCCGATGTACGTCAGGAGCATATCCTGACGTACATCGGAGCTGTTCAACATCACAATACATCATGTGGAATATTTGGATTGATTTTCTGTTTACCTGTATTTATTAATTCTTTTTGCAATGTCTCTTCTCAAGGACAGTTTTAAGGTCCACATCTTCCTTTTTAGTCAGTTAGTTATGGGCAACAGAAAATGATAGCCAAGCTGAGTAAATTCAGGTTTTCTTTTGCTCTGGTATTTAGATGTCCATGTGCTTGGTGTAGCATTTAAACAAATAAATGTTTTTCCGGGGAGGGGTATTTCATTCATTTTTATTGATAGTGAGGATGACATGAGACCCGAACCAGGAATTTTGCGGTTCATGGTCGATCCCTTAACCCCTGGGCTACTTATTATTATTTATAAATAAAATAATTACATAATAAAACAGTTTTTTGAAAGAGCTTTGCTGGTCCCATCACCTGCCATTGTAAGATAATCTAAAACTTAGTATGTGATGGAAGAATAACAATGATCCTGTATGAAGTGAGCTCACAGGCTTTTATTGGTCAGAAGAAACATAAGTCAAGTGAGGGTAACTAGTATAACACTGTATCCTACTTGATGTAGGCAGTGCTGTGATTTCCTATGTGGTCATTCTGTCTTGCAAGTGTGTGTGCGTGTGTCTGTCTGTCACTTCAGTATAGTTAGTTACTTTATTGTCCTGGGAAATTACTACAGCTGTACAGGCAGGGAGACACCATAGCACACAGCCACACATATAACACACTACAGTCATTTGTGACACCGTTATCACAGTATGTATTCAGTATGTGTGCGTACAGTATGTCCAAACCCAGCAGTTGATTCAGAGTCATCCACACTCATTACCTGGACAACTCCCACTGTGATGACACTTCTGAGTTGCCCACTGTGCTCCTGTAAAAACAACAACACCGTATCAATGCACACATACTCCCCTACATACACCTGAGAAAAGCCGCAGTGTGAGATTGAAATGCTGTGATGTGTTTGGACTGACCCACACTGTGTCACTGAGATATAGTTTTAACACTCACATACTGACACGTATGGTCACGGTCAAAATGAAATGTCATCTTTGTGCCTGCAGTCATACACTGCGGTATAGGGTAAAAAGAAACCTTATTTTTTTTTATATTTACTTATATCTACTAAATGGGCACAAAATGAAGTAAAAATCTGCTTATTAGAAATATTTATCACTTAACAGTGGGGTTTCTGTCCACATTATATGGGCCAGGGGTCTCTACTTTTCTACCAGAAAATAATTAATTTTCATTATTCATCATTCCTAAGATTCATCATTTTAAGATGAAAGAATTATTCTTGTCTTTTTAGCATCTCATCTTAAACATAAGCATGCAATTTAAACCTGATGGGAGTTGTATAGGTTTTGTTTTAGCAAAGAAATTGGTATTTCAGTCATACTTTTTCTTGCCATCATAAGTTGTGACGAATTCAGGCACATGCAGCCGTAGTTCTGCATAATAACTAAAAACTTAACATCAACCTTTCAAGCCCACATGGGGTTAGTGTTTGAAACTCAATAGACTCCGAGTAGATTATCATTTCAATAGGATTAATTACATCTCTGACCCAGTGAGACATTTTTCCTCACATGCTGACAAGTCATTACATTATCTAGTAATTAATACAATACATTAGCAGTTGCTGGGGGCAGGAATATGACTTTCTAAGGGGTTGCTTAATAAATCTCAGTACTAATTTCCCATATTTATTTTTGAATTCCTGGTAGTTTGTGTAGGTTGAAGGAAAGATGTGAGAGATGGAGGAAAGGCAGGCTGAATTATAGTGCATTAAATAGACATTTCATGATAGGTTCCTATCTGTTTTCAGTGGCCAGTTATTGCTACTAATGAGGTATCAGTGGGATGAGAATTTGTGTCCAAGATCAAACATTAGTATGCTAACATTAGCATTAGCTGAACATTAGTTTGGAAACTGACCCCATTTTAAAAGACTTGTTAAGTCTCAAGGTTGTAGCTGCTAATCCCTCCTCCAAGTCTCCCTCCATGAATCATGAGTGAAGTGGATGATAGTGAGTGGAGGAGAGGCCGAGCGTAGAATCCCAAGTATCCCTCAAGTCGTGACATGAGCATCTATTTGGCAGTCAGCAGCCACTTCACACAGTTGTCAGTTGCAGCCTTGTGTTAAAGGGGAAGAGCTTTCTTCAGGGTTTTCCACTTCATAGCCTCAGGCATAGATCAGCAAAAGGTTCTTAAATTGGAGTGCACAAATAACAACAAACTTGACAGATGTGTGCTCCAGAATCTCAAGTTTTGAGCATCCTTAGAGTTTTTCTGAGACACTCCTGTCCCCTGTCAGTTCTCAGCAACCCTTGGTGGAGTGAAGTAGTGCGGTGGATGAAACCGAAGCCACCTCATGGCAGTGCTGCTGCTCTCATTTTACTTGCAATGTTTTTCACACTTGGAGCTCCCCGGGTGTAATTTACCATCAAACTCTCACCAACATGTCTCCCTCATTTACGCCCTCAAACTTTTTTTGTGTTTCATTTTTCAGAGAAACTATACACCGTGCTCTCTGCAAACTGAGGCTTTTTTCCCCAAAAGACCCCTTACCACCAGACCTTGTCAAGGGTGAAATCAGACAAAACAGTGCAGTGAGGTTCAGCTTTAACATTACTGTGAACCTACATACACACACAAACACAAACATACACATAGTCTTGTCTCCATGACTTCAGGGGACATTCACCATAATGTTTAATGACTTATGTCATGGAGACTTGCTTTTTGTCCCCATAAGGAACAAGTGAGTTGATTTAACTCCTTGCTGAGGAAGCTGAGATCTTGGAGTAGAAAAAATGTGTTTAGTGAACTTTAGGGCATCATAATGCAACACTAGACAACATCTTACAGTACATCATTGGAAAGCAGATAACTAAACAAATCTGACCACACAAAAGTAGCTACCACAAATAAAATAAAGCAAACCAATAAAAACCAACAAAGCTCAAATAAAGGACATTGTAAATACAGTGCCAATTTAAATTTATTTGTAAAGAATTACAAAATAAGACCAAGCTTTGTAGGATTTCCTTTGATAACCAGTTTTCTTCACAGAAAATCAAGCAAGGCAATATCTGTTATAAATTTTAGCCAATCTGCAAAATTTAGGCTTTTACTTGATCATTGAAGTGCCAATAACTCCTACAGATGCCAGCTCTAATTCTTGTTTGAATATGTATCCAGTAGTAGGTGAGACCTGTGTGTTAATTAACAAGGTCAGGAAGCAGTTTATGCAGCCACTCTCTGATACTTCTGACTCCTCATCTTCAATAAGAAGAGATAGAAGAGCGTTCTCACAGTAAATGAAGGAAAGTACCTATTTCACTGTTATTCTTTCAATAGTAATTATCATGGTGTATAATAAAACCTATGTAATACCCATGTGCACTTTTGTAGGGTATAAATGTGCCCACTGCAAAACTCAAAAACTCTAAAACTGTCTAGTTTTATTAGTGTAATTATGATTTATTCACATATACAGGCTGTGTGTGTGTGTGTGTGTGTGTGTCTATGAGCACATATGTGCACGTAAGCTGGAGAATCATAAGTTGTTTTGTTTTGATTAAACAATTCTGTTTCTGCATTTGGGCAACCTCAGACAGATTGTGTGTTTGTTTGCGTAAGCATGACTCACTCTGCCTGATCTGAGATTTTCCCACAGAAGAATCTGGCACAAGGTGCGTTATAGTTTGAACCGTAGCCCCCATACCTGATGTATTAAGATATGAGAGATATGAGTTGCGTTTAGTATTTTCAATAAATGCATCCTGGGGCAGCTCTGACTCGATAGAAAACTCACAGCTAGATGCGGTTGCACAAGCCTTATTGTATTTGTGAGAGTATGAGGTGTCTGTGAAAGCAGATGTACTGCTAAATTTGTTGGATACGTGTCTCAGTCCAGAACACTGATGGATTCGCTACATGCCTCCCTCTGTCTCATTTTCTCCTCTCTCCATCTGCTGCTCTGCTATTCCTCAGTCTCCCTCTGTCCTCTAATGCATCTTGACCATTGTTGGGGACTCATGCTAAAAGTCACTGCTGCATGCTAAAATGGTTTAGTTATGTAATTAGAAACCACAGAGGAAATAAGGCTTTGACTTTTCCCCATTCTCATCCTTATCCAATCAAGGTTCCTTCCATGCTTCTCTTCCTCCCTGAAATGAAATACTTGGTGTAAATAAACTCAAAATAAATTAAGAAAAAAAACAAATTCAAGACTGTGAACAAATAGTAGTTTATTTCTACAGCATTATACAGCCTTCACTTCACTTTTTCATCCTGTATTTCACAGCAGAGACTTGGACCAGTGACCTCATTCTCCAGGCAATCTTCATGATTAATACAACCCAGCAACTGATTTATCATTTCACGTTTCACACACACCAAACTCAAAGACCCTGAGACATTACATTTTAAAGTGACATATTTGGTCCAGAATCTACCCTAACAAGGCTAGCAAGATGTTAATTAGCTTGTAAGATAATTAGTCTCCCTCCTGAACTCAGGTACTAATTATAGTTGTGCTTCCTGCCTTGCTAGCCAATTTGATATCTGTTTGGCTGTGTCCTCTCTTTCTGTGTTGAATCGATGGATGCACATACGAAGAAAACTACATGCAGGACTCCAAGATGGTGCCCCATTTATTTCAAAACAAGTTGCTCGCCAGTTGCTTTTTTTTTTTTAGGATTCTGTGTTCGTTTTGTGTTTCTTAGCCCAAGGGAGTCATGTACCAGGCAATTTTAAAACTAGCCATTTTGACAAAATTGATGCACAGCTCAGCATTGTTCCTTGGGACGTGTTGAAGTAATCTTACCCACTGAGTATGACTTGGGTTCAAAGTGGCAAACAGATGAAAGCGAGAGCAGCACAGTCAGTGAAAATGACAGTAAATAAATTGGTTTGGTTTGATAAATGACTACATTCTTGTTTTAACCTGGCAGAAGCCCTGTATGCGTTACCACCAGTGTCTGTACATTGTGTACACTGATGCTGTGGTGTGTGTGTTTTTTGTTTTTTGCTGTGGCATGAGAAATACACAGTCAGCCTGCTAAGTCATCCAGCCAGCCGTGGTTTGCATCTCTGTGTACCTGCTGCCTTGGCATCCTGCAGACACGCAAACAGTGACTGGACCGGAAAGATGGTGCTGACGTTGCTCACTGGACACACACACAAATGTGCACACACACACACACACACACACATACACATACATTCACAAACACTCCCCTTGTCACAGTTGGACATCAGGGCATGCTGGTATTGTAATTAGAGTGAGGATGACACTTTTCACTGTGTATTCATCATGCATAGCTGCAAAGGTGACTCTGAGGGTTGCTTCGTTTACTTTGTGCACACACACACGCATACACACAAACAAATACACACTGGACCTTGACAGATGTCAGGGTGGCATTCAGCCCACATGTCTCTCTCACTCTTTCTCTCACACATACACAGAGGAGCACAAGCAGACACACAAACTGCACACACAAACACTTTTAACGCAGATGCTTAGTCACCTCTCTCCTGCCCAGGACTCATCTGTGTGGTGGCCAGTTGAGTAATTAGCTCTTAGTTGACGTCACCAAGCCCTCGGAGACTTCACGTTGAACAGACCTCCGATAAGAACATGACAGGCGACAGCTGTCCACACTCCAATCACGCTTCGTTCGCCACACATACGCTGGAGTCGGACATTCACCAGGGGAAGATGACAGTGACCCCTCACTCAGCCCCAAACATACATGCATCCCAGTAGATGAATGGATAGATGGATGGATGGAGAAAAATGAGGAGAGGAGAACTGTCTTCACCCTCCTGAGTAAATCTTGCCTTCATGATGATATTGTGTGATGTTGTGGAGCGATCACTGTACGATGTGTCTAATTTGTCTGAAACCAGTGACTTAGAACTTGTATCTGCGCTGGGGTTTTGAAGCATTTACGTCACCATGGTTCCAACCTGTTAATCATGAGCAATCGAGGCGGAAAAACATTAACATCAGCCTCCAAGTTGTAATTCCTAGATATAAATATTGGAAATTTCAGTAATGTTATCCACTGATAAAACTACTAAGTGTCAACACTCATAACAAACTGCTCCATATACATAACTCAGCAATATATTTGAATGAATGTAGCATTAGTTTGAACAACATATTCAGTATCAAAGCCTATTTGTGTTCAAAACTGACTTCACCAATAGTTTATTGTACCACAATGTTTACTTAACTTGAAAGCTGATAAGTTCTAATTAAATTGGTCTTAACACTTTGTTTGTTTGCTCAAGAAGACTGGCAACGGGATAGCAGTCTGAGTGGGGACTAATGCTACTGAGTAAGTTGATTGGTTCCACTGATTTTCAAGCAAAAATGGCAAACATCCACTGTGGTTCCAGCTGCTCACATGTGAGGATCTGCAGCTTTTCTTTGTTTCTATCAATATTTGGATACCTTGAGTGCTGGTGAGACAAGACAAGTCATTTGAAGACATTAATGGACATTAACAGACAATAGAAAGGAACTGCTACAGTTGCAACCCTGTTTGACTGCTGATTTCCCTGTACATCAGGGAAGTTGTGTAGTGATGTCTCTAGTGGAGACAAAGTAATAAGTGTCAAGGGACCAGTTGTACCATAAAAAAAAAATATTTGTTTTATCATTTGTGAGAGACATGGTCACAAAGTGTTGGACTATAACTGTAAAGTATCAAGTTCTGTTGATCTGTGGGCATATGGTCCCAGCATAACCCTAAACTGGTCACCACCGTGTCCTGTTACCCCTAGTCATAAATTGCTTTGAGCACGAACATCTGGCTGTGCAGATGGATGAAAAGCATACAGGACAAAGAAAAGTCATTGGCCATTTCCCATCCATCTGGGCTGTCTACTGCGGACCCATATGTTTGGCGAAAAGAGTCATAAATTGTGACTTAAATTGAGAGAGGTTCATATCCTACCCGCTGCTTAGGTGGCATGTCATTCCAGCTACAAGCAGAGTTCATTCGTGCGTGCAGTAGATGTGCGCACGCCCATGCCCCTGGGCTGTTGACTCATCCATCAAAAGTGTCAGACTCCTCAGGCGCAGTGTGTCAGTACGTCCACCCCATCTCCATGACCCGCTAGCCTGTCTGGGAAGGCTGTTTCTCCAGCGGAAGGAAGGAGGAAGAAATAAGCTTTTTAACCTGTTTCAGCCAATTGGAGCCTTTGGGAGTGCTTAAGCTGCAGGTTTTGTTGCTGTTTGAACACAGGTCCTGTAATCCTCTCCCAAAATTTGGTTAAGTAACAGCAACAAAATAATAATACTACCCCCAAGCTCACTCAGTACCCTGCATGATGGACCTTCCAGTAGTTAACTTTATAGTGAGCAGTTGACTGGAATTTCAGACACTTACTGCTTGTCGTTGCATCATCACTGACAGGTGTGGTGTTGCATGATAGTAATTTTGAATTGTGATTAACTTCTAGGATTGTGTTACACTATTATCAGAAAATGCTGTACTTTCCATGGACACTTGTTTTTTTATCTCCTTAGAAGTCTTCCAGTGCTATAGTGCATACAGATTCAGACAGTCACTGTATTTAGGCTTCATTCAGCTGTACTAGTAATAGTAGTAATAGTTATGGCCGTAGTATGTGATTAAAAGAAAGTCAATATTTTTATCTGCTACATTGATTTCGAAGATTTTACCATGTATTTAATTTTTGATGCACATAGCTCAGGGCTTCACTACGTAAGACAAGTCTTTAATAATAGCTCTTTAGGTAAAGACTCTTCTATATTTCTTCTATTTGCTTCTATATTTTACTTAGAGTTTATTGGTGATGCTCACACACAGAACTGCAGTCACCCTCAGTTTAGTTTGTGTGCAGCCCTAACCATTTTAGGGCAAGAGCAGTGAGAAGCTGTGTTTCCTCTTCAGTACAGACTGTTAGTATAGCCAATCCAGCACAAAGCCCCATCATCAATCAGTGAGTTGGGTGATAGGTATTTTGTGTAGCACGTAACCATTTTAGTCATCATAGCCTCAGTGTCAGACATGAAATGTTGAAGCATCGCTCTGGAAAAAACAAAAAACAAAGGCTAGTTTAAGGCTAGTAAGGCTTGAAGCAGTAGTTACCTAATCACAGTGTATGACTTTGCACTCATAGTGGTGTCTGTTCAGGCGGATATTTTAAGTACATTTGTGCAGTGTGAGAATGATTCAACCGTGACATTTCAGCTAGCTGGAAAGCAGCTGCCATGCTGAAAAAGAAGGTATGAAATTGTTGATTTTCTCCCCTATGTGGACTTTTTGTTGAAAGCTATACAGTGTACAACCAAACATTGTTATTTCCTGAAGGCTTAATAGAAATAGTGCAGTCTGTTAGGATAGTATTGTTTTGACTCTGTTCAGTGGATTAATTCAAAATTAGACAGTAACTATAAAAATTAAGGTGCTGACTTTGAGGGGTGTTTACATCCATGTGAATGGAAAATATGCCTTTTTATACAAACTAAGGGTAAAAAATAAATAATATCTACGTGTCATATGAAGTCTAATAAGACTACATTGTATGTCAAGACAACATTTTCCCATATATCTAAGTATTACACCCCATACTGCTGTTTTTTCATCTCTGGAGTCTGTTAAATGCTGAGTAGCTGCACACAGATTTCCCCTCTTAAATTATTTCCTCAGCGTGGGTGAATTATGTTTGTTTGATGAAATATTCAGTGATCCACTCTGTAACCATTTTAGCTAAGTTTGCAATAGAGCATTACAATACAGAACACTGTTTGTGAACTATTTTTACAGCACTTTCATAATGTTTTTTCTTTTTCTTTTTTTGCCTCATCGTTGTGCTGCTTCAGGTCCTGCTGAGCCCTGCGAGAGGTAATAAAACTGTCTGCGACTCAACATGCCTGCAAAACCTCAGGATGGAGAAATTTCTGCAGAGCCACATGAGACTGCTCGCATCTGTATCCCCCAAATAAGCCTTGACATGTAATTCCACTCACCTTGCCACCTTAGGGAGTGTTGGTCCCTGTCATGTGTCATTTAGCTCAGAGGTCCTCTAAACTTCAACCCTAACAAGAACTTTTACCGTCGGCCAATAAAATTATTTGATTGAGGAGGGATTTTTAGAATTTACCCTTTTTAATCTCTTTCCTGTTTTTTTGTTGTTTTCTTCTCCTGTGCCTGAGACAGCGACACTGTTGACTAAGCAGCCAGTCAGCATCTGTTTTAGCTCCACCTCCATTAGTTTCACATTGACTACCAGGCACGGTGCTTTATCCCCTAGTTCTCCTCGCCCTCCTTAATCTCTCCATCCGCCGCTCCAAATCAAGGCTGAGGTCGCTGTGCCCATGGCCCCGCGGAGCATCCTCGTGCTCTGTAGGGGTTTTCAATTGCCGCCTGACCCCTTCCATCAATTTCCTTGGCTGCTTGTGGTGGGCCCAGTGCCCCCGCTGTTCCACTCTATGAAACTCTTTAAATGAACCAACCTTTGGCGCCGACGCCACTCATCTCTCAACAAGGCGAGGAGGCAATTTAGTTCAAAATGAATGTCAAGCCTTGTTATTGTACCTCTTGGTTTAATGTGGTTTGGGGCTCAAAATTACAACTTTCCCTCTTCTCTCTCATTCTGATTTCAAACACACCCCTCGCACAAATAGTGGGGATTGAAGCATCAGTACCGCTAATAAAATAAACCACCTCTGGCTGTGGAAAATGAAAAAATCTCCAACAATCCAGTTGGAACAGTGTTTGCTGGTCATTTGTCTCAAGGGATATTTTGTGTTTGAAGTTGATGAGGAGCTAAATTTTCAATAACACAGAGTCTTGCTTCAGTGGAGAACTGCATCTCATTCTCAGCGGTTGTTTCTATGAAATAACCTATAAACACATCAACTTTCTTTTTCCCGTCTGGCAAGGCAGAATCAGAGAATCCCTCCAGGGCCAATAGAATTATCTCTCATGAACAGTCTGTCACATCTCCTTATTCATCTGCTCCTTATCTTCTGGAAAATAGCGTGAAAATTTAAAACATGAAATGCAGCATGCATGCCTGATGATTTAATCTCAAAAAGCTTAAGTGTCAGAATGATCATGTATGATCATCAAAGCACGTTACCACTTTAAATGTAATTAAGAACCTTTCAGCAAAGAAGTTATTCGATGGCTTCATCTATGTATTTCTAGCTAAGTGATAGTTGGTTGCAATGTAGTGTCGTGTGTGTGTGTGTGTGTGTGTGTGTGTGGGCCGCTTGTCCCTGTTTATTTGGCACATTAGTCAGGTGTTCAGGTCCAGGCTAGGGGGGCCACATTCCTTCAGGCCCAATTACGTATTTATAAATTGAAGGCCACCATATGGCATGACTCATTCAACAAGTGGAAAAGTAAAAGTTAATGGGCCTTTGCCAGCCAACTGGCTGAGCTTTTATCTTATGTTGGTGTATGTGGATATGTACTGGATGGGAGTCATGATCGGAAACTTTAGGATTATTGAGCTCTGATTGAGGGTGTTAACATGGTAGAAAAATAAAATACATGCAGACAACATTAGTGATGTATGCGGCTGCCAGTGTCCAGAAAACTCACTCTGGTTGCAATATCCCATCTTTAATTTTTTAATTATTAAGCGTTGTCATAAATGTCCACGGGATTTTTGAATGAGGTTTTCTTGCTTCTGGAACAGAACCTAGTTTTACACCTGGTGGCACCGTGTCTTACCCACTATCAATAAGTACCTGTTTTAGTTTAAGAATGAAGGTAATTATTTCACCTATTAACGCATTATTTACCACTACAAGTGATTACAACTGTATGAATCAAATTCAAAGTAATTTGTGTTAATAATAGAAATTAAGTCGGACTTAAAGTGGTTTCTATCACGGTATCAGCTTTCTCCAGACTGCTTGGTAGATGACAGTTCCGTCTCTCTTGTGTCCCACAGCCAGTGAAAACTGCCACGACTTCCACCGATGTTCTTCACCCGATCGGCTCCTTGAGGAGTTCTGCATTTCCATCCAGCTCCTCAACAAGACCTGGAAGGAGATGAGAGCCTGAGTGAAGACTTCAGCAAAATTAAGCTGCGTAGCCAGGTGTGTTTTGGTGAGGTGGGAGGCTTAGCTGGATAAAAAACCTCACTGTGTCCCACTTCTGTCCCACGCTGCATACTAATTGTAACTGGGTCTTGGTTTTGAAGTGCATTCACACTGGAAAAGTGACAAATTTAGAATATTTGTTGATATGCATATAATATGTTTGACTGAGTGATGTTGATGGACTCCTCACAGCTGGAGAGGTTCACACGTGGACACAAGTGAGACATCTCCAGGGCATTTTTAGAAAGTTTCCAAATTTGAAATTGACATAACTTCCTCTGATTGATGTTGTTTTGTACCATTTCCTCTATAAAAAGTGTGTTCATTCCATGCATAACGATAATAATAGCAGTGTGGAATTGGGACACAGCTAAGAATCTTTGATTAATTAAAAAATGGAAGACAAGATGCAGCACAGTGAGATTTCACTTTTTGTAAAACAGATACTTTCATATTTGATAGCAAAACCTACTAGATGATGACACACTGAGGGCAAAAGCAGTGTTTTTGAAATCAGATAGTTCGCTATTTTAAGGTGTGGTCTTTGTTGGAATCATGATACATAATTTCTGTCACATACTTGACTTTCTATCGTGAACAGCACGATCATGTAGCTCACTCTTAATTACAACTGTGATAATTATATCTTCTGCATATTCAAATATCAGACCTGATTAAGGTGCATTGAGATGGAAAGTTTTTTCCCCCATTTACAGATGGTTTTGCTTCAGGGTTTCCTATATGAGGAACAGATTGAGAGAGGGAACTGCACACATATCTCAAGGGCTTTTTAGATTTAGAATTTTTTCCTGCATTGTTTTTCTGACATGAAACATTAGCTGCCTCTTTTGTCTGAGCATGATTAGACTCCTGTCTTCATTTGGGTCAGATGAAGATGAAAAACCTCCGTAAGCTGGTGAGCGTTGAGTCGGCTCACGTGGGAAATATATATTGAGGTTATTGTGCGAGGCCAGGCGATTGATAGTAATGAGAGACATGACCAGATATTGTATATTTGTTGTTTTATTCAGTTGGCGTCGGTTGTAGTAGTCAACTTAGATGCCATATGCCTTTTCCTGATTTGTCAAACAAATTATAGTTATCTTGTAATTGTCAAACGCAAGCGGATAACACAAGCTACAAGCCACCCCATGTCCGTCGCTGCTTACACAGTGATTTATTTGGTCGATCCTCTGCTCATATTTGCTGGCTCTGATCAGCATTGGAAAAGATGCCTTGCATAAGTGAGCCAGACCTTTGTTCTGCATTTTCTCTTGGGTACTCACCTCTTAGTCAATATGTCACAGTATTGTAAAGGGACACATAATTTGCCACATAGAGCTGACTATGTAATTGTTAATTCAACCTCCAGTATCCCAGAAATACATTTTGCAATTCTACACGTCTTATTTTGTTTGAGAATGGAGTGACTTTGTTACGTGATACTGGGGTTGCATCATCTTCTGTTACTTTGCTGTGAGTTAAATGATGGGGAAAACAGCAGTGTGAGCCTGCATTACAAACCAGAAGCTGGCGCTCTGATGCAAGATTGTGAATAAAGTCTGGCTCTCCAGCAGCTTTCACAAAGGAAAAAGCTGAGTGATATGAAAAAAAAATGTTGTTGTTGTTGTTTGGGACTTGTTACCGCATATCTGATCTACTGCAGGAGGCTATCGTGAAGGGTCATAACATACTGTAGCTGAGATGAAAACCAGGAAAATCTACTCATCCTCTCTAGCAGTTGTTGAATAATTGTTAAATCCACCTACAGTCTGTTGATCCTCAACACTTTTTCAGTTGTGTTTTTCAATTCACTAAAACCTTTAGTAGTGAATATCTTGAAAAGGACTTCTTCTCATCCTGACACAGGAGATTTGTCATGTCAGTCTGTTTTCCTTATGAACTAAATGTTATAATAATGGGCGCAGAAACCTTGAGTTTATTAAATGATAGATACACCGGTGATGAGACCGTCTCTAATAGGCTTGAGCTCCCTCATCTCGTGTTAGCTCTACTTCCAGTACATCTTGGGGAGAGCAACATGACATACACACTCCCAATTTACACCTCCCTAACCGTGTAATCCTATTGTCAATCCTCCTTCCACACACCCTCCTCAAAAGCGAGAGTCCAATTTCGATTGAGTTAGGAGTAGATGATGCTTCCTTCCCTCTCCCCTCTTCCCTTCTTCCCTCTGACCTCATCTTTCGTGCCACGGCACCTTGGGAGTTTGAAATTCCACAGCAGCAACATCGATAAGTAAGACTGTTTGGTCCCTAGGGCTTCCTATCAGCTAAATGTGCGTCGCGGAGCTCTGCACTTCCAGCCTCGAATGCTGGGGGCTCAGTTTATGTGAACTTAGAAACACTCTGGAACCTTGGCCCTCTGATGATGTCTGAAAGTTGTCATTCTACCCAATTCTGTCAACAAGAAAAAGAGTTGTTTATCTGCAACTGAAACGGTCAGTGGCTGCACATTCATTAAATAAAATGTGTCAGTAATAGAGAGGAGGAACATGTCCCAAAAATGCTGGGAAGCTTGATGTAGGTCCCTGGGAAATCCTGAGCATTAGCATGAGCAAATAAAAAGCGATAAAATAATACCAATGGGAAGAAGAGACATAAATTTGAGGAGGTGCTGTACAGCATCAGTAAAAGCAAGTAATGAAATGAGGAGATAAAGGAAAATACAAATCATAAATATAAACATTTAAAGTCAAGTGAAGAGTGAGAATCAGAGCATCTTTAAGTGGGCGGCATAGCGGATACCAGTGATACAGAACTGTATAGTCCTTCCTCACATTTGACCTTACATTAGGAAGCAGAGAATGAGGAGAAATGAATATTCAGATCACACTCCTCTGGAATTGTACATTTTGCCCCAAACACATTGCTCTAGTAGCTACTGCAACCCAAAGGCTAATAGTCAAGATTGGTTTTATATGATGCATTGGGTTGGCTTGTCACCCCTAAATCAAGTTGACTGCTACTGATTTCAAGTACAGCGGTGCCTTTCACCTGCTACCACTAGGTCATTTAAACTGGGCTTTATTGAACTTCCTAGTTGGTGACCTGTGCCAGTGATCGATCATGTAGTTGCTTATGGGTGGTCAATTGACTAAGGGTCTTTCTTACTGCTTCCTTATAGAAACTGGATCTTTGTCAGTTGTTACTCATCAGTGTTAAATGTCTGGTACTTTAAATATGCTTTGGTTTTGATGGCGCAAGTTCTGGCCTCTCTGTGAGCCAGCATTTATCTGAGAGATGACAACAGAACAATGTGAGCCAGATTTATCAATTTATCAAAGAAATCCTGTTCCATATTCGGAAAAAATGCCCTTTGTTGAGTCTGGCTTCACTTCTAGAACAAAAATCTTGGCTGTGTTTTATACTACAGTATGAGAACGTATGCATGTTGCTATTCATTTCCTCATGTGCATACAGTAAATGAGGATATATCCTCTTTATGGTGTGTGGGAGGATAATTCTGTGTCAAGGATAATTCTGAGGGCGTCCACTTCAAAAAACACAGCTAGTGTAGTGGCTAGATTTCCCCGCAGCTCCCCACAGTCGCTGCCGAGACACGGACAAGCACTGAGCTTTCCGAGGTGTGGAATACTAAAATACCTCCTTCAGGTTTTATCAATGTTTGGGTTTGTGTGTGTGTGTGTGTGTGTGTGTGTGTGTGTGTGCGCAGTCGTGGCCTGTGTGTGTGTGAGCATTTCTTAAACGCTGATGGCTCTCTCAGCGGCTGGCTCGTCATGGCTGACTGAGCATCTGCCCTGTGCACGCACACACACACACACACACACACACACACACACACAGAGATGTACACACACAACTGGGTCTTATATGAACATTCAGTCATTTAAGACAAAGGCACAGAGGCTTAAATGAAGCTTAAAAACAGTGTGGCTCTTAAGCCCACACACACACACACACTCCTTGGTAAAGCCACTATACATTCTGTCTTTTTTTCTTTTTAAATATGTTTAGTGAAAGATGTAGTTATAGAGAACAAGAGGTGTGTGTATATGCTGTGTGTACATGATCTGTGTATGTGTGTGTCTTTAATGGAGGCAAGTCTGATGTTCCCAGGGCACAGCGCCGCCCGTCAGGCAACCGTTTCCCCTGTTTCCATAGCAACGCCTGTCCAATTACCACTGCTGCGCTGCACTACTCTGGCTCTCTTTCTGTATGATGGAGCCACTTCTCCTGCTGCATGTGGGCACACGCTTGTGTTTATGTGCATGAGTCTATCAGAGACTCTGTTTTGTACGGCTGCTTGTCGTCTCTTCATCCAAACATCTGTGCTGAGAGCTTCTCCTCCTTCTCCTCTTCTCCCCCAAAAAAAAACAAAAAAAACAAGGCTCCACCTCTCTCTGTTCAGGCACTTTGAAAAAAAATCCTTACTGATGTAGCGGCTTGCAGCCACTCAAAATATCCCTCCTCCTTCCTCTCCTCCTCTTCTCTCCTCCCTCCCTCCCTCCCCCTCCATCTAAACCCCTCTCTCTCCTTTTCTCTTTCTCTCTCTCTTTCTCTCACACACACACACACACGCACACACATACTTATCATGTGATCCACTTGCTGCACCACCATTGGCGTCTCTGATCGTGGCGTGTGTCCAATCAGGGCATAAGCCCGGAGATCAACATAAGCGAAGCAGAGCAGCCTGGCTGATGCTCTTAGAGTCACAGAGGGAGGGAGGAAGGCAGATAGAGAGGCATACAAAAATATCATAGTAGAGGGGAGATAGGTGGAGTTTGTCAGAGAAGAAGCAAGGAGGTTTTATTTTAAGATAGTATGCTTAAGGAGAGAGACAAGCAGGAAAACTGAAGGAATAAATAGCCAAGACAGGAAAGAAGAGAGGAGGCAAAAGGAGGAGGTGCACGAGCTGTGTTGACAGACGAATCTTCCCTTATTGTGGCTAACGCCGAGGCTAACTGTCCACAATCAGCTAGACTGCTCTTCCAGGGAGCCATCTGCTCCCTCTGTCCATCCTTCCATCCATCCCTGACTCCCGTCGAGTGCTAAAAACTCTCCTTCCCTGGCAGAAGCACGAGGATTCATCAGTCACTGTGGAGAGTATCACACCACACTTGGAAACATGGAGGTGACATGTAAGTACTAAGAATGGAGACGAGGATCAGAAAAAGAGCGAGAGGGTTTTCAATTAGCATGGATGGATGGAAAGAGCGAGGGGTGGTGGTAGTAAGGGGAGGAAGAGGGAGTGTTTGTGTTGTTGCCTGCCTGTGGAGGAGGAGGTGGAGGAGGAGGAGGGGAGAAGGGTGGGAGGACAGAGAGAAAGGAGAGAGGAAGAAAAAAAAAGGCAGGGGAGAGATGGAGAAGATGGGACAGGAGCAGAGCGGAAGAGAAAGAGGTGGGACAGATGGGGCCGTGAGGACTCAGCGAGGCGTAAGCAGGTTAGACAAGGACCCAGATCACAGCCTTTTCATTAACACACACACACACACTCGGTCACACAAATACAGTATAATCTCCTAGATTACAATTTCATCCCGTCTCACAAGCGCACACCCACAACTACATTCGAGGTACACACACATCCTCTGCCCCCAATCACACTCTAGTGTACAGTCTGCGTGTGCGCTTGTGTCGTGTGTGGTGGGGGGTTGGGCTTTGTTGTTGTGAATGGGATTACTCCACATCACCAACACCCACCGTTTGTCACCAGAGGAATTCAATGCCACTACTACTGCTCTTCTCCACTCCACACTGTGTCTCTCAGCCTTGGATGAGCTTCAACCAGTGTTTTAGCCAGAGGGGTTTGACACAGGATTAGAGCGAGGTCAGCCCCAGACTGTAGAGCACAAGTCTGTGAAAAACTGCCAGTACCTGATTTTATTTGTTTTGGACAATACACAGTGCGATAGTATCCACTTAGTGTCCTTTTAAACCTGGCTTTATACGTAGGAATTGCGTCTTTTACCAGATGACCTACTATATTAGATTGTGCTGAATTGTTAAAGAGATTAATCAACCGGCTGACTGACAAATTTAGGCTTCAGCAATTTTGATAAGTGATGAATGATTAGTCATTCATCAAGTAAAAAATATGCTTGTTCCAGCTTCTCAAATGTACCGATTTGCTGCTTTTTGTATCACTATAGATAGAATGCAGTGCAATTTGAAAATATTAACTTAAGCTTCTGGAAATGTGATGGCTATTTTTCATTATTTTTTGGCAGTTTATATAGAAATAATTGTTTCTTCTAAAATAAATATATGACAGATGTAGGCAGGAACATACACTTTTTTGAGTTAGATAAGAACAGTTAGATGATAAGTTAAATACCACACTCATATCTGTTCAAACAATATGAAGCTGCAGCCAGGAGACGTTAGCTTAGCTTAGCATAAAGACAAGAAACAGAGAGAATCAGAGGTCGAAAAAACCCATCGACCAGCACCCAAGCTCACCAAGCAACATGTTATATATTTTATGTTATATATTGTGGCCATCCCAGAATGCCGGATTATCTCTTGACAGGGCCAGGCTGTCTGTTTCCATTCTTTATGCTAAGCTAACTATATCCCAGGTCCATCTTCATATTGAACACACAGATATAAGAGTGGTATCGGTCTTCTCATCTAACCCTTGATAAAAAGGCGAACAAGCCTATTTCCCAAAATGTCAAACTGTTCCTTTAACCGACAGTAAAAATGAACTTAAATTGCAGCCCTGTTAATGATACTGTTCTCTAAAAGGTGATCCAAGTTTAATCACAAAAAACAAGCATTACTGTCTATCAGTGTTCTGTAAAAAGTACCCTTGACCAAGAATAATTGAACCTGATAAGTCACTCTGGACGAGCACTTCAGCTAAATGAACCGTGCACAGATGTAAAGCAAAGAATTTTTTTTTTTTTTTTTTTTTGTTTTGTTTTGTTTATTGGTGTTTGACATTTCTGCTCTGGCCCGGGGTGATACAGAGGAGAGTAGATAATCTGCTTTGTTCAGCCATGTTGAAGACTGACCTGTCCCATGTGGGATTATTCACATGGCAATCCTCAAAAGCCCAGGAAAGTGCAGCTGAGCGACCCTCTCATACACCAGTTTTTATTTAGCTACAATTAAAGAATATTTAGATGTGGTCTTTAGTCTTCATTTCAGGCTTATTTAAGGCTGCTCACTGCAAATCAATTAAGGACGCTTAATGCAAATCAATGCAAATGATTTTCCAGCGCTGCTCTTTAGCCACAGGACAGTTCCTCCACTCTGCCAGAAGGTTAACATGTACGCATACATGATTAATGAAATGGGTGCTTGGGTGCGTCCAGTCAGAAGTGATGTGACAATAATAGTGCGAGTGCAGGTGCCAAAGGTTTTAGGTGGACGCTGTGTTAGGATTCCAGGAAGCAGCTTGGGACAGTTGGTGAAAGCGCAGCACATGCCGCCATATGCCAACAACCGTGACTGCTGCTGTCGTGCTTTGCATGAAACGGTACATCTATGACTCGTATCAGGACTCAGTAAACCAGCCCCCATCCCCCACTCCTTTCCTTTCCTGCAACGAGACTTGCTGTTTTCTTGTTCCATACTGGTTGTATTTACCTCTCCAACTGTCTACACCTTCCTGTCCCTCTTACCCTCCCTCATATCTGTCTCTTTTTTTTTGCCTCTCCCTTTCTTTTCCCCCTGGTCTCTCTCTCCCTCTTTTCCACCTCCTCATTATTGTCTCTCGACCCCCCTCCACCCTTATTGTTGAATTCACACAGGCTATTTATATCTTTCTGCCTGGCTGCCTCACCTCCCACTCCCTTAACAAGGTTTGCTTTATTGTTTTTGCACATGTGTGTATGCGCACTCGGACTCGTACATGTGCCACAACAAATTGGTGTGTTTGTGTTTGAGTCCTCATAGGGGTGTGTAAGGTTTCCTGAGTTTGTTTTTGTTTGTGTGTTGTTTTTCCCCTTTTGTGGTTTATATGTAAGTGTGTAGCAAGAGCAGAGGACAAATTTCAAGATTAAGGCCTAAGGGGAGATCTCTGATCTCAGGCAGCACTGGCCCACTCACACTGAGAACGCCAAGGCTAAGCTCACTAATCAGACCAGAGAGATCATCAGCCATTAGCATCAAACCATCAGAGTTGCATGAGCAGAGATGCAGAGCTAACATTTTGCTTTGTTGTGTATCAGGATAATGATCCTCTTGTCTCATCTCCTCAGCAGCTCACTGGAAAGTCATCAGGGGAAAAGACAAGTAAACTCTAGTTTTCTTGTCTTTTGATTTAGTTATTCATCTATCCATTTATTTATCTATGTCTGTTTCTTTATTAATAAGTGAGTCTGCAGCATTGCTTTTTGAAGGCGTGTATGTGTGTGTCAGCCTTTTTGTGCACAGTATGTGCTTCAGACTCTTTGTAGACAATGAAAAGTCTCCACAAAGGCTCTTGTGTGTGGGTGTGACTTATTGTGGATACATGCTGGGATATGGCAGCTGCAAGCCTTATCATTAGTATCATATGATAATCTGTTTTTGATGTATCTTTGAGTCTGGGTTTAAGTTGGAGCACTTCATCTGTCTGTGTGTGGGGAGTGATGATGCATGTAAGGGAAGTGAGACAAAAACAGATGTTGGTTGCTCTGAAGTTCTCCATCTTTGGTCTTGGTGTTTCTCTGTGTTTCTCTCCCATCTCCCTCCATCAACAACAAAAAGGCAAGACTGGCTGGGTCAAAGCCACAACACAGATTAATTAGTGCAATTAACACTTAAGACCAAACATGAAGGCATGAATAGTTGAGGCAGTGTGAAGATTCAAGAGCGGCAGAAACACTGCTAACTATGTAGGATGCTAAAGAGTGCACCAGACTAAATTATCAGGATAACAATTTTTAAAACTCCTCGTTATCCTCATTATTTTCTCCCATGCTTGATTTTTTTTATTATTATTACTCCAATCCCAGTAGGATTGGAGAGTAGGGTTGCATAACTCAGAGATGCACAAAATTTATTTTTACCACCAGCAATAAACCAGCCACTATAACCTGACCTTCCTGTCAATCCCTGATTCCCACTGCACGAAATCAATGTATTTGCGGCAAAACCTGGTGAAAAATGCAGCAGTTCTCTCCATAAGCAAAAATGGTCTCATTCTGTGCAATGTCAAACTTGCATTTTTGGTGTAAAAGCCCTGTAACTGGCCTAAATGGATGATGTTTGCATTTTTTATGGAGAACTTGGATGACTTCGTTTCACCAGACAGCTTCAATCAGATCCAAAAACGCATTAAAAACAGATTTCATAGATAGTACTTCCACTCACCAACGACTGTAGACTCTAGGATAGTGCTTGTCCCCGATGAGAGTTATCTCATATAATGAAATAATACCTGTTTTGATGTCCTTGAATAGATCTTTAATCACAACCAATTTGCTCATCCCTCTGGGACAATTAATGCAGAATGTTCATATTTCGCTCAACAACTGTGTCATAATAAAACACTCATTAATGCAATGCTGTTCGTAAGCCAAGGTCAGCACTTGGCTTTCATCAGCATTTCTTGATATACTAACCGTAAGTGGCAATTTCCCAGGTGGCTTTGCTCTCCGTGCTTTGCCTCACACAGAGCTGGTTTGTTGAAAAAGAGCCCCTGTGACATTTTGTCTGGGCGTGCAGAACAGACCCTCTAAATATGGCAACAACGATGGCTTGCAGCAAAAATCTGCGTTGACCTGCATCACTCATGCAGAAGGAAGAACATGATTGATGGAAGGAGGTCTCCAGATGTGTTCTCTGTGTGTGTACATGGGAATATTGGGAAGTAGTTTACACGGAAGTAGTTTTGTTTTGCGTGTCGGTGCTTGTTCATAATGTATAATGCATGCACAAGAGGGAACAAATTGGTGTATTTGCACATCAGTATGTACATTGAGAGTGTGTGTAGCTACCTTGCTTCCAGTGCAGTATATGCTGTTCCCTGTGGTGCAGTAATGCTGTCAAACAGGTCCCTGAGGCATTCACTAAGAGAAAAAAGAGCTGCTTTCTGCTGCACTTTTAAGTTACATTCACCCCTTACCACCCTATTTTATTTTATTGAAATATCCAGATACAGTGACTCCTTACATTGGAGCCGTGGAGGGTAGATACATAATTGAAATTTTAATGGATGAAAGTGGTGCCTTTCCACTTAGTTGCTCTGGGCAGACTTAACGTAGAGCCATGACGGGGGTTGTCAGAGAGAGCCTAACAAGAAAAGTTGAATATGCTGAATGTAATACCCTGGAATCTGGCTGTTGTATAGCGTTCGTTGCTCTCCTCATAATGACACACTAACAGCCTCTTGTTTGGTATTACATACCGTTAATACGGCCATCAACCAATCTCAACAATGTTTGAGATAGAATTACAAAGATTTGTCTTAATGCTGTGAATCTGTAGAAGATCACTAACAAGGCTGCAGCTAACAATTATTTCATTCTCCAGTAATCTGCTGGTTTTTGTCTTGATAAATTGATTAAGTAATTTTGATTGTAAAATCCCAGAAACTAATTAAAAATACTCAGTATATTTTCTCCCAAAGCCCAAGGTGATGCTTAATTTAGTTTGAGACTTGAGAGCAGTTGTTCTCAACACTATGTCACTACAGTCCTTGACGCCTATTATGTGATCCATATTGATGTTGGCACATTCAACAATCCCCTCCATTGGTGAAGGCAGTTTCACCATGCAAACACTGATAAAGGTTGCCCCATGCCATCGCCTCAGTGTCGTCTCGTCTGAGTCGCCTACAAATGTCGTCTCCGTAACCAGTCACATTGATGACATCCTCAGTTGACACGCAGCAGCAGCAGCAGCAGCAGCAGCGTGGACTGTTGCTTCAGTTCAAGCTTTTTGTAGTCCAAGCCAGTGAGAGGCATTTGAAGCTCCCCTCTTGTTTTGTGACCAAAGCATAGCCGTGGCCGGTGTGCTGTCTTAACGCCTGTCAGACGGAGATCTGTGTTTTGTTGTGCCTCCCCAAACGTCCTCTCGCGTTGACCATGGGGGTGATGGATAGCAAAAACCAGCGCAGTTGACATTGTTGGCATAAATTAGTGTCACTAGAACCAGAAGGAAACAATATCTGTGTACTGTGTGCACAAACACGGGTCATCTTTATCTTTGTTAATGCTTGATTTAACTTAGTGTAGACTGCACCCTGTTGGCTATACTCATGGTTGAAATCCCAACTTTTTAATGTATTAGAATATACAATAATTTGACAGCTTTAATGGTGATTTAACAGTGACTACAGAAGCTTTTTCTTAAGTTTTGTATTAGTGCCATTAATCTCCAGCCACAAATCTGTCATTTTCTTCCCCCCTGTCAGCTCCCAAAACACGTCTTTGCATTTTTATTCAATGCATTTTTATCAGCTTCTAAATTTAACACAGTCCTGTACCAGCCTCCTCTCGCTCTGTACAGCGTGATAAGAGACAGGCATCCTTTCATGTCCATCTCCGTGGCATTGTTTTATTTTTAATGACATCATGGTCAACTTTGAAGGAGATAATTATTAATTGAACATGGGACATAGAGGCAGGGAGGGAAAATGTAATTACCATTTCAATAACAGGGAAATGGATTCCCTGTATCCTCTTTTTCCTCTCTGCATTTAAAAAGAAGCAGGCCTCTGACAGAAGTGAACGTGTGTTTGTGTGTGTGCACTGTCATCCGTGTGAATTCTTCCTTTTCTAAGTGTGCATGTTTTGTCTACTTCAAAGCCTTAAATGCAGGGACACTCCTCAGCGACGGTCCCATTATCACCACGTGCAATTGACTTTTTGATTGCTTTCAGGGAGTATCAGCAAAGTCATTATTCTGTGATTACTCTCTTATTATTTGCCCACCGAAGAGCCTCTCCAGCACGGTCTCCAAATTTCTCCACCCCTTGGCTTGAGTGGCAGGTGAGCATTTTGACTGACAGCTGGTAAATGATGTCATTAGCATCCTCTCTTAGGTAAATGGAGCAGCGGCGACAGTCGATTGGTCGGCGAGAAGGGGACGGGTAATTTGTTACGGCTGACGCATTGTCAATGATGGATGGCCGGGAGAAGCGGGGACGACTCCAGGAGAGAGGAACTACCCGGACTGTCCTGTCTTGAGCTGAAACTGAAAGGAAGGAAGGAGAGGAGAAGGAGAAGCAGGAGGAGGAGAGAGCAAGGATGGAAGGAGGGAACGTGGCAGATGAGCACGCCATCTCTTCATTACATGTGCTAGATGGCTCGTGGGACAGCGTTTAATTACTTTTGCTGACACTTGCTCTGCCGTCTAACTTCCCCCACCTTGCGAAAGAGCCACGAGAAAGAATGATGGCCTGTTGTCTGGAGGAGATTAGAGAGCGTGAGGGGGAATGTAGCAAAAGACAGAAATAAAGGTGGACAAGATGGAAGCGATAAATCTTGGATCAACAGCTCTGACTAAAGAGAAAACAGGGGCACTAGATGAACAATTCAGCGCTTAGATCATCGCCAGAGCTCAGCTTGCAAAGTTTGTTTCAGCGCTGACATCATCTCACCTCTACCAAGGTGCTCTCTGAGCA